>QGSO01000515.1:0-97500 GCA_011037825.1 Carya cathayensis | reverse complement strand
ATAACAAGTAGCAACCCACCGAGTAAAAATCAAATAAGAATAAAGAATTTTGAAAAATTAAAAACAAAAGACTTCTGTAGTTAACATTATAATCCGTGTGATGTTTTAGTTTATTATCATAACTATAAAGAACATCTATAATTGATATGCAACTGTATTATGTCTAATATTTTATATTTTAGCACCTTTTTTTTTTAATTAAGTAATTGAGATGTTAAATAACGTTATGGGGATATGACCGATCGAACTTAACTGTCGAGCATGACGTCCTCTTGAGCTTTATTTTAGACAAGTGTCGTGCGTATAGATTTAAACTATCTAACTTTATTCTATCTTTTAGTTGTCAATTATTACGTGAATATTTCGTGACTTCATTTTTTTCATTGACCAGTCATTCCTCGCTAATAGTATAAATTCATGCCCAACAATTATTATCCCAGTATATTAAATTATTAATCATTTTCTCTCTTACAAGTTACAAATCAATGTATTATAAATGATGAGGTATCAAAGGGAAACTTCTTCCAATTTGTAGGCAAAGATCAAGTTGGAGATCGAAGGGAAAATGTGAAGCATGACATCACATAATGACTTGGCTATTGCTGCTAAAAGAAATCTCACTATTCCTTAACATGAAGATCCTATTGGATATGGGAAAATTTGAAAATTTCTCTTCCACTCTTAGAGTTAGAGACATCTTTCGAAGATGCAGAAGGTATGGGATCATAAGATATTGTGTTGTAATATATAGTAAATATGACACAATATTAATAAAGCATGTCACCTTTTCTACTACATGTGAGCAAAACACTTAACCTATGTTTAGGAAAGTGTGTACTTTAAACGTAGTAAGTCTAGTGGCAGCCAATTCCCAAAAAGCAGATGCATGCATGGCAGTCCAAATCAAGTAGCTCAATGAGTTACCCATGGTTGGGACCACTCACCCCATTTGGCATGGAATTTATTATGAATATTATTTGGTCTCACTGACGCCCACAATTATAACTCCATTTAATGTCCCCATTTGCAGCAATTAAAATAAAAAGAAGAAGAAGAAGAAGAATCCTGACTCCTGAGTGTTTGGCATGCAGAACTTAAAGAGATTGGGTGCTTCAAGCAATTGATTTTCGAGTTTGCATCTTTGAAATGTATGCTTGACCGTGCTGCGCAAGATCTGAAGAGCACTCCCAATATATTCATCTTATCTTTTAAAATACATAATCAAAACTTAAATTTTTTTTTTAAAATTTTACATACTGATTTTTACAATATACTAGATATACACTTATCTATTTTTACTTCATATCCTTTAAATACTATACTTTTTAATATTTTGTGGAACAAAAAGTACAAAAATAGAGAAATTATTGTGTGAGGCAAAATACAAGAAGAGCTGAAAAATAAATAAAATAATGTTTACATTTGTGTACAATCCCTTCTACATGTAGAGGCAACACTGTAGATCAATTGAAAATAGAAATGGAATGCATAATCTGTTGAATGCACTTTTAAGCTGTTTTCTTCCAAATTTTACATAAAAATAGATTTTACAAAATCCATTGTGAGTGCTCTTAGGAATATTGCGTCTGCTATGAGCTATCCATAGTAGAATATAAGAGAAGAATGAAAAAGAAAGGAAATCTAAAAATTCATTTCACAATTCCTTTTAGACTAAAAGGTTAAATCAAGCTGACTAATCAACCAACCAACATATTAATTTGTTATGATTCGAATCCTTTTCAAGAAATGTTTTAGGTACAAATAAATTTTACAAAAGTTAATCTATAAATTGATATAGTTTGATGTTATATATTAGATTGTAAATTATTTTTATTATAAAGTAGATATAACGTATCATATCAAGTCACGTCAATTTATAATTTCTTTATTATTTATTTATCTCCAAAACATCTTATTAAAGTATTAAGAATTCAATTTAAAAATTTTCTGATAAACAAATTAATTGATCCCAATCCTATATTTTTATCCAATAATTATCCATTCCACTGTCTTTTGTGAAAGGAGTCATTGAGAGACGTCAAGGCACACATAATTATTTAATAAAAGTTAGAGCCACCCATCTTTTCAGTGGCCAAGAGCTGTCGATCTCACAATTTGAATAACTCCATTTGGACATTTTCGAAAATTTTTTCCCTCCATGTTCTTGTCAATCCGATTTTAATTATCTGACTATATATCTTAATATATTTTCTGAATATTGATCTAGAAATAGAATTGAAAAAGTTAAAAATATAATTTCATTTTATCATTGTGGTTCTTAATCATATTAATTAACTTAAGAAAAATGAGTAATAACCAATGATTTTTTTTAACATTCTTTTTTTTTTTTTGTTTTGCACTTGATTGATTATAAATATATATATATATATATATTTATTTTTACAATTTTTTACATAATTATGTTTTAAATGAATAATATTTTTATAAAAAATAATCGTGTGAAATCATTACTTTGGTACCTTTTGCTTTCATGCATTTATGGTTTTTATTTCTTTCCTTGCATTTAAAGAAAGGAAAAAGAAATAAATCCAAAATAGTTATTGGGACCCATGGCTTGTTTTTCTACATTATTGGTTTAGGAGAGCTTCGTACAGAATTTCTGATGCTCCAACCATATGCAGAGTAACAATAATACTTTTCTTTCATTGGAAATTTCACAAAGTCTCCGTACGTACACTTGTTTGTCTCCAGCAGTACGCTCACACTGTATTTTGCATCCACAGATATTTTGCGTGCTACTCAGTTGTTTTTTATTTTTTTAAATTTTTTAATTATTTTCTTAATTATTTTCTTAATTATTAAGTAAAAAATATATAAATATATTTAAAATCACTTCTTTAATTATTAAATAAAAAATAAATTACCCAACCGTACACTGCAGCGGTACAAGTGGGGCACAAGACAAACTTTTTACAAATAAAAATGATTATTCGTTAATTTATTCAAGATTTCAATTTCAATATTATTTATTAAATAAGTTATTTATAAATAAAATTTTACAATTAATATAAAAGATATAATTCGTAGGGAACTCGGATTATGTATTGATCATGATGAAAAGCTTTTTTTTTTTTTTTAACATCAAACCATAATTGATATTAATCATGATAAAACATGGCCTTCAGCCATCACAATAGTTTTGATATAACCAGTAGTGTTTTATTTTACTATTTCCATTAGGTTAATAAGAATATTTTGAAATAGGCAATTCTCTTTCCCTCTTTTAGATGAGAAGGGTAGTGAGTCCCTATCCTTTTTTAGAGAATGAGGGTGGAAAATCCCCTCCTCCTTTGGAGAGTGGGGTGAAATGTGAAATGTGTTTGTTTCTCATTGACAAGTCGAGATAGACATCTCTATTTTTTCAGAATCTCGCATCTCATAAAGGCTATGTCATTAGAGAGTTTTCTTGAAATTTTTTAGACAGTGTCCGGCACAATAAAAATTGTGTGTAGGGGAGCTAATAACTAATAAGTAGTTAGCTTGTAATTGGGGTTTATACCCGAACTTATTGGTCACAGCTGTTACTTCCTTCATTCATGAATTGAATTGAAATCTATTTCAAAAATAGAAAAAAAAAAACGAAACGCTTCTAAACGGTCCGGCTGATTTTAGAAGGATAACAGCCTCCCGCTCACTTGCTGCCACATCACAAATTACACTAAATCTACAATACACTCATTCACATGGTATAACACTGAAAAAGTAGTCCATCCCTTCCTGCAAGAGAAAACCCAGCAGCGACAACTGGGGTACTGATCTTCTTCTAGTCTTCTTCTCCAAGGACAACCATTCATTAATAGCAAAAACAAGTTTTTCTCATCTCCATCTTCTTCTTCTTCTTCTTCGAAATCTGGAATTAGAAAAAGCAACAGCTCCAACTTTATCCTCTTTAAACAGTTAAACTTTCTACCGAAAATAATTTTGAAAAATAAAATGGATCATTTCGGGAGGAAAGGTTGTAAACTTTTGAAAAAAAATGTTCGAAAAAATAAAGAACCTAAACTCTCAGATCGAAACCAACCATCAAATTGTGATATGTGGACAAATATAACTTGCACATTAATTAATAAAAGGGTAAAGAAATTGAGAACAAAAGTAATAGAAGTGAAAACAACGATCCTCTATTTTCCAGTTTCTTAGCATCATCTCCGTTCCACCGCCATACAATAGAATCCACAATAGCCCCTCCACATTAATCCCGAATTTGGAAGCCATGCGCGCGCAAACGCACACACATAGAGAGAACCTCCGTTAACCCACCCCCAAAACTCCACCGTGCGCAACCACCACTTGCCAAAAAAAAAAATTGCTGCACGGAGACAACCGAGAAGGGGTGGGGGGGGGGGGGGGGGTTTGTGTCTTCCAATCGGGGTGGGGTGGGGTTTCGTTCGGCAGGGTAAGGGGAAGGGGGTGCTGCGAAGGGAAGATCGACTGAAGGGGTGGGGTGGGGGTTTCGTTGGCACAGGGGACGCAAGGAGGGTTGGGGGAGGTCTGTTTCGTAGAAGGGCAGAGGAAGTCTGAAGGGCACCTGAGACGATGGATTTCTTTTTGCAAAATTCGGTGTAGCAAAGGTTCACATTAACTATAGTGGAAGTTTACGTGTCTAAATACTAGTGGGTGGCTGTTATATGCGGAAGGTCTGCCCGACCGGCTAGAAGGAATTCTAAAAAAAAAATCAATTATTTCATGTTCTATATTCACAACCTACTGTGCCAATGGGTGAGCAGCACCATTTAGTTCCCTCTTGACATGACGAATTTTCTGTTAGGGTGAACATCAAAAATCACAGTAAAATATTTTTCTACCCTTTCGATGTGTAAATTAAATTAATAATCTAGTAAATATAAACTCATAAGCAAGATACAAGAATTTTTACGTGAAAAACTCTCCAATGCGAAGGGAAAATTCACGGGACTTAGTCCAGTTAAACTTCCACTATCAACGATAATGAAGTTACAGATTGTCTTCTCTAGAACAATATTTAGAGGCTACCAATCCATTAAGAATATTTATATTCTTGGTTCAACACAAAATCATCATTATACAGATAGAAAAATCACAAGAGTGATAAGAAAGACATCACCAAATAAGTATATGTAGAGAAAAGATGAAGATGAATCTCATCGATCGGAAACGATCAAAATGAAGCTGTCGACATCACGAGTAACATATTGAAATTTCATCAAAATCAGATCACGAATGATCTCTCAAACAGTCTGATATAAATATGAAGAAAAGAAAATCCTTGTATACATAAGTACGGCTTCTCTCTGTTTCTTTTCTTCTTCTTTTTCTGCCAAGTCCACTTCTATTTATACATTTATGTAAGGCAAGCAAAATTACAAAGCATGCCATTGACATAAATTTCCCTCATATGGAGGGACCTACAATAACATTTTCCATGCAGTGTTAGCCAATATTTGCTTCGTATCAAACACAAAACATTGAAGTTTCCCTGCATTGTATTCCCTTAAGCCAGTCATTGCATGCACCACTTGACTTGAATTCTCTTCAAAAAGCACATAATCCAATCCAAGCTCTTTTAAAAAATTAGCAGCAGAAAGTAATCCCTTAGCTTCTACAATGGCTGAATCAACACAATAGAACTTGGGCTGCATTAAACTAGCAAGGCCAGAACCCATATCATCTCCAACAATGACTCCAAGACCAATCTTGTCATATTCATTTCTAATTGCCACATTCCATTTAACTTTAATCTAATTTGGTGGAGGAGGTTCCCAATGAATTGCGATAGGCTGATAAGGAAATCTGATCACTATCTGTTGCCGCAATGCAGTTTGAAAATTCTCAAAAGCTTTAACAGCAAGCTTGTAAATCAGGGCCAGTGCTTGAAAAGAACCATCATGTATGAGAGCATTTCTTCTGAACCAAATAAACTTGGTCAAGATGGTAAAAAACACCAAATCCTGTATTGACAGTCGATCTGACAGCTGCTAAAAAAATATTGAAAAAATCAGTTGCTATTGTTGAGACCTTTTGCATTGCTCTTGAACCTAGAAACCACATATCTCTTACTGATGAGCATGTCCATATGATGAAGGGTAAGTTGATGAATAGTTCTAGATTTATTATTTCTTATTGTATAATATTTAAATCGAAAAATATAGGAAGCATTAATCGTGCTGATAATACAATATGAATTGTTTGAATTATTATTATTTTTATATTGTTTGAATTATTTGATTGCCTAATACTCAGTCAAATTTAGATAACTTGTTTACACCTTTAACACTAAAATAAAATCAAAGATTCGTGGCAACTTTGTAAATTCATATTCCTTTTACATGAGAACGACAACATATATTTTGATTATTCATTTTCGTACTGAAAAATGATTTATATATTTATAAAATGTGCAAATTTCAAAGACTCCTTTTAAAAAAGAAAGAAAAAAAAAGAAGCTTTTTCTTAATGATCCTATTTTTTTAAAAGAAATTTACATATTTTAAAATTATATCTGACATTACCGTCTAATGTTAATAACTCTGCTTTCTAATTATTTTTTAAACAGTCTGATTTCTAAGATTTAAAATTTAACGTACGGAAATGTCAACTGATTCAAAATATTAGAAAAAAAAATAAAAAGTAAATAAATATCTTCAAAGACGTGAAGATGTGGACAAAAGTCAAACCAACGTCACGTGCCGGAGCGAGACATATGAGAACGCCACACGTGAAAAAACGGGCCGGGGCGGCTGAAAACGACCTGAGAGCCGGCTTTCACTATGCTTTAGTTAGCCGGTCTAATAATATATGAGTAAAAACAAACCACTCAAATGTTGAAATTCCCAAAAACCCAAACAATGAAACATACCTATCTATTTGATTAGGTCGTAACTACAACTGCGTATTAATGTATGCATTAATTTAATGTGATTTGTCAAAAAATAAATTTTATTAAAAACAATACTAATTTAAAATTTGAATATGAAAGAATCAGTATTAGTACTCAGATTAGTACACGACTTTATTTGTACGTAGTAAAATTCATTTGACTATCATTCTCTTTCATTTCCTCCTATTTTTATTATCTCTCTTTATTATGAAAGTTATGTTACATGTAATTACTTTTACATAACTTTTGTACACTCTACTAATATAATTAATTAAAAATTATTTTATATTAAAAAAATGACGCAACCAATTATATTAGTAAAGTGAGCAAAGAATATGTAATAGTTGCTGCACATAAAATTTTTCCTATTATTAATGACTCATAGATATTACATGTTCTTCTAATTGAGGAGAAACTCGGTATGCATCTTGAAAGACATTCTTACATGCTAGTTAAACTGTATGTAATTAATGGATCTTGCATTCATTAACAATAATTTGAAACTTAATAACATTAACGTTAAAGTTGTAAGTGACAAGTCGATTTTTGTTCACAATCAAAAGTGCCTATCACCTCCTTGGTGAGATGGAGATGTGCTCAAAGGGTCAACCTTCTAAAAACTCGGGAATAATGAAATTTGGTCCAAGTTATGGAAGCTAAATGTGCCTAATGCAACTAGAATTCTGTTGCGGAGAGCTTGTCACGATTCCCTACCCACAAACCAGAACTTGAGCAGAAGGAAGATAAGGAATTCTCCCATATGCCCTGTGTGTAAAAGAGAGCCAGAAATGTGTACACATGCTTTGTGGTCCTACTCATCTGCTCAAGATATATGGGGAGTCAGCTTAAGGAAACTACAGAAGGAGAGGGTGTCGGAATCCAACTTCAAAGAGCTAATATGCCTCCTGTTCTCTTTCTTTGTTGAGGATGACTTGGTTATTTTTGCTTCCATAGTGTATCAAATTTAGAAGAGAAGAAACTAGTAAGTTTTTTAGGGAAGTTCGAAGCACCAGAGAGTCTAGTGCAATATGCTACCCAGTTGGCACTTGATTTTAAGGAAGTTAACAGTAAGCAGGGTAGTGAGGTGAGACTAGAAGGGCCTGTGGATCAATAATGGACAGCTCCTCCTTTGAATATGTACAAAGTCAATTGGGATGTAGCAATGTAGCAATGGATAGACTTCACTGCAGAGTGGGCATAGGGGTGATAGTAAGATATTGGACTGGCCAAGTGATAGCTACCCTCATATCTCGAAGATATTTGTTTCTTGATTCAATGCTAGTTGAGATAGTTATTGCTCTAAAGGCTGTCATCCTGTACAACCAGTTGAACCTGTAGGATATAATTCTCGAAGGAGATGTGATGAATGTGGTTATTCAAGAGATAAAGGGTGAAGCCGTGAATTGGAGCACTGCAGGGATGATTATTCAGGACATCAAGGCAATGCTCAAGAAAATCAAGAATTGGTCTGTGATGCATGTTTCTAGGAAATTCAATAGTTTTGCTCATTGTTTAGCTAAGGAGGCACTTAAACTCTCCAAGGAGACCATTAGTTTGGAGGGAGTCCCTTCTTGTATCTGTCATTTGCTAAGCTAAATGAATACAGTTTTATTTTTTTTTTTAAAAAAAAAAAAGCCGAATCTTAATAAACGCGTATGAAGCTAATTTGTACAGTAATTAATTTTCTCGAAAATAATATGGAGCTTGACTTGATTTGATAATAATCTAGGATATTACCCTTAGTACAAAAAAAGAAAAAGAAAAAGAAAAAAAGAAAACCCTACTTAGAACACGTGATTTGCAGGTGCTTTGATGACAAAAAAGTGGTACTTTAATTCAGAGTAGATTAGGAGCCATATCTCTTCATAAATAGACCTTTACAAAAACTAGATAATCAAGGTTTGTCGAATTGGAGAGAGGAATCATTTCAGTTGGGTGACTTGGAGACAAAAGCTGGCCCGATGTCATGGATCCGTATGACTTTTACCTCCCTTTACTTCTAAGCCATGTCGTGTCTCCAAACTTTATTCATCATGATTGCATGAATATTATCGAAATAATTTTCTTTTTTTGTTTTCTTGAAAGAAAACATTCTTGAATTTGGTTGGTAGGGGTTGGCTAACTTGTTTCTTCAATAATTCAATTTTGCATATGAACGCAATTGTCTTAATTGACCTTGAAGTGTCATGAAAGGAAAGTTAAAAACAATAGGAAGCAAAGGAAATGAAAAGGCAGATCAAAAGCAGCACTTCATGATCACCTATACAAAGAAATGAAGGGTTTAAAGCATATTGATGCATTTTGTTTAGCAAGATAAAAAGAGAAGGTGACTTTGGTAAGGATTTAGAGACATCTTATGAGTAATGATAGGTACAAGTCTAAATAGACAAGTCCCATATAAGTATTTTATTAAAAAGTGGATCTCACTGATAAAAAATAGTTTCATTTACACTTTTTTTTATTAAATAAAGTTCACTTTTTTACAGAGGTTTGTATAAGACTTGTTTGTTTGAGATTTATACAAATCATTTTTCTTTAGGTAGAGTGATTGTTTATACTTAAAGAATCTCCTACACATGTACCATTGGGTTGGCATATCCTTGACAGTAGTAACCGTTTGCTTTGTCCTCTAATTAAATATTTATTTTTATCGAATGCCTTCGTGTTTAGGCTTAAGTGGGTTCCCAGACATGAACGTGCCAAGTGAGTAAAAGCTAAGCTATCTTGTATATTCTCAAAAAGATCTTGGTATTCTAGTTTAGTTTTGCCTTGCAAATTATATTGATCTTACACCTTGGAATGGGATATAAAATGAACTTATAATTATATAGTGATAAATTCTTCTGATCATCGCAAACTATTGAAGGAATTTCTCAAATGTGAGTCAACTAGAATCTCGAATTGAACTGATCGAGCACTACTTCGTTCGTTTAGCTGTCTCAGGCAAGAGTTGCTTAAAATGAGTGTTCTATGAGCTCTAGTTTCATTTGTAGTGTGCAAGTCATAGTAAACTACTTGAAAAAGCCGAGACAATACCTCTTGTTGCAACAAATCGAGTTTCAAAAACTCATCTATCAATCACATTTTCAGGCACACCAATGCATTTGAACAATACCTCTTGGTTATACTTTGAAACAAAATCCCGCTCTGCTCTCCTTTCCACCTCCGCCCCTCCCCATTTTGCCCTTTCCAGTTTCCTCTTGTCTCCCTGGCTTTATTTACCCTCTTTACTTTTTAGGTTAATGAATATAAGAAAGATATCGTTTTTGGAGCACCATCATCACAGTAGTCCATACTAACCATGATCCATATGAACTAACATGTGGTCGTCACCAGCCATTGTCAATATTGGTGTGTGATCGGGTTAAACTCCTTTATTAGTTTCTAGCAAATCGTCGATTTCAAACCAAAAAGCAAGCACAGAGCTTGCTGGCTGGTTAGAATCCTAAATTCAAATCTCTGTTACCTTAATAATTAATTTGCATTAAGTACTATAGATTTCTTTATGCAATCAACGATAAAAGCAACTCTAACAGTGTAGATTTACTGAATCTTGAAAATTAATGTTCGAAAAAAACAATCAAATTGTTCTATTCTAGAATATGTTTTTTAGGTGTAAAAAAGTTGATCTTAATTGGTTGTTGAACATATAAATTAAGTAGATGATTGATATCATGTTCACGTAATGACCCAAATATCTTTTCCAAAAGCAGATTTTAACCCCTTTTGAAAATTTTATATAACTAAAAAAGAGAAAAATGACTAAATGCAATCCCTTAGAACATTCAAGGGCTTGAATATATTAATTAACAGAGACAATATCAAAATAAGAATCTTAATTTCACTTATATTTTAGGAGAGTTTGTGACATTATTGTCCATATATACTAAAGATCCAGAAAAAACTTTTCGACAATATATAATAACTAATATAATTGTTCCATACACGATTTCTTTTAACATGAGCCAAAGAAAAAATTTATTTGTAGGCTCTGTTTTTTACACATCGTAAAACACTTAATTATAAATTATTTTAAAAAATGATGGGTGTTTTGATTTTTTTTAAAAGTTGAATTTATCCTACAACAAATAATATATTAACAAACAGACTTATGTGAAACAAAACTGAGAAGACAAAAACTTAAACAAGAAAATTCCGGTGATAATTGTGATGCGTGCTGGAGGAAGCAATGTTGCAGCAAGGCAAGGATAGCTTGATGTGATGCTGAAACTAAAATCCATAATCAATATAATGTTCATGTGAATGTTGGTTGATATTAAGGATTGACACAAAGAGGGAGAAGAAAGATCAGTGCATGGGTTGTTGGCCGAAAAAACAGTGGCGACGGAGGAGCTGGACATGGTGGAGCTGCTCGATGGCACGATGTCTTCAAAGGTGGAGGGAACAATACAGACAAGTAAAGAAAGGGCAACGAAATATTGCACAAAAAAACTAAAAAAGGAAAAGAATGTATCCAAGATAACTACTAATTAATGAGGTGTGAATATTGGGGGAGGAGAAGCCGGAAAATGAAAAGGGTGGGGAGTGGAAATCAGGGGGAGCGGGAGAGAGCGAGAGGAAGAAAGAAAGTGTATGATAATGTATTACCATTTTTGCACTACATAAAGAAAGTTAGTAAATCCAAAAATACCAATGATAAAGAGAGAGAGATAGAGATACTATTTTTGCAACTTTTGCTTTGCCTTTTTAGTATTAATTACGCAAAGAAAAGAAAAAGAAAAAGAAAAAGAAAAAGAAAAGGAAAAGCGTGAGCAGGGGAAATAAAGGAAATCATGAAAGTGGTGAACAGCCAGAGCGAGCGGCGATCAAGGCGGTAGGCAAGTCACGTAAATTTTTATATATTTGAGTTTGTCAAAAGAAACGGGCAAAAATCACTTACACTCATAAGAAAAGTACCAAAGAAAAAAATAAAAAAGTAGATAAGGAGGCAGTTTCCTAGGTGGTCACTAGCATTGTTTTTTGGTAGGACGGACAACACCATATCCAAGAAAGTAAAACTCTTTATTTATTTATTTTTTATTTTTTTAAATGGAAGGGAAGATTCATAAATTTGGTGGCAAGCTGTGGATATATGGTCCGAGTTGGCCTTCCATTTTGTACAGAAACAGAGCCTGCAGAAACCGCCCATGTTAAATACGTTTATTATCTGAGTATAAATTACACACAGTAGAGAGGAAAAAAATGCAGTAAACTTCGAGATAGAGAGAGAGAGAGATTGAAGCGGGCACTTTTTGTAAGGTCTACGGACGCTTTCAGCCCTCATTCAATGCTTTCCCGAACACCCCACCCCCTTTTCTCCCAACTCCACCATACATTCAGTTGTTCCATCCCTCCCACCTCTGCAACTAGTACCATCATCCCTGTACCTTTCTCAGCGTATCCTTGTATTCAGGTATGGTTTTGGGATGTGAAACTGGAAGAAAGTTTTGGGGGTCTTTTCTTTTTATCTCATGAAGTCGTTTCTTTTTTGGTTTTCATAAATGATTTGGATTTTCTCACTGTGTGTGGTTTGTAGGCAGAAACGGAAATGGAATGCGTGGAAGCGGCGTTAAAGAACAGTTTTAGGAAGGAAATGACGGTGAAATCAACCCCACAGTTGGTTTTCGAGGATTTGTCGTCCGGAAATGGGCAAAATGGCGTGGGTTGCGACGACTTTTTCGTGGACGAATTCCTGGACTTGTCTAATGAAGATGGGTTTGTGAAGGAAGAGCCGGCAGAAGAAGAAGAGGAACAAGAGGAAGAAGATAAGGGCTTTGTCTCTGTTTCCCATCAACAGGACCACCAAAATTCCAACACTAAAATCACTTTCTCTGCCAAAGAAGAGTTTGGCTCCGAACTCAGCGTTCCGGTACTTTCTTTTCTTTTAACCCTTGTCTCTTAGAATACAAACGGACGGTTTTTTTTAAAGGAGTTTCATGGTAGTTATTGACCCAAAGTATCGTCTCTCTGAACAGACCGATGATTTAGCAAACCTGGAATGGCTGTTTGTCGAGGATTCTTTTCCCGAATTCTGCACACCGTACCCAGCCGGAAGTTTAACGGAAAAGCCTAAGAACGAAGGGCCGGAACCGGAACCGGAACCGGTAAAGCCGTATTTCAAGACACCTGTTCCAGCTAAGGCTAGAAGCAAGCGCACCAGAACCGGAGGCCGAGTTTGGTCCCTTAGGTCCCCTTCGCTGACCGAGTCGTCCTCTAGTTCAACCTCCTCGACCTCTTCCTCGTCCCCTTCAAGTACTTGGCTCATATACCCCACGGCGGCCCAGAACGCTGGACCGGTCGAGACAGTTTATTCGGTGGAAAAACCACCAGCGAAGAAGCAGAAGAAAAAACCGACGCCGTGGGAGCCGGTGTCAGTCTCTGGTGGGGCCCAGCCACCGAGGCGGTGCAGCCATTGCGGTGTCCAGAAGACACCACAGTGGAGAACAGGTCCGCTCGGAGCGAAGACGCTGTGCAACGCTTGTGGGGTCCGGTTTAAGTCCGGTCGGCTCCTGCCCGAATATAGGCCCGCTTGTAGCCCGACTTTCTCCAACGAACTGCACTCCAACCATCACCGGAAAGTGCTGGAGATGCGGCGGAAGAAGGAGTCACCGGGGGTGACCCAGTCCGATTTGGCCGCTCCTGCGGTGTCCAATTTTTGAGAAAAACTCTAAAGAAAAAAAATCTCGTTAAAAAACTAAAATTTAGGGAAAGAGAGAAGATTAGGAGAAGAACCGGAGATACTGAGTGAACCGGGTTCGAACGGGCCATTGTTAGTGTATATTCTTTTAATGGTGGGTGAGTTAGGTTGTTTTACTTGTAGGAATGTAATTTAATTAGGGAGACTTCAATGTGTAACTTTCTCTATATGTTTTCTTTTTCTTCTGATATCATCCATTCCTATTTTGGTAATTTGAGAGACAAATTGTTACCCCTTTTATCTAAATGTTTTGTTAGGGCAATATATTTTTTTTGTCGAGAATTTTTAAAATTTTATTTTCAAGTCGGTTTATAGAGTATACTTCGTAAAGTAATTAATTTAGAAGATAAATTTTAAAATTTAAATGTTATCAATAAAAAATTAGCATTAAAGTAATGTGGATATTGTAGTTTACGCACCGGCTAGACGCTCTAAGACTATAATTAATTGATAATCATATTAAGAAATAGTACTAGCTTTTAGGGAATTATGAAAAAAAGATTATGAATGCATATAAAATATCAGGCTAAATATATAAAGTAAATCTAAAATATGTATACATGAAATTTAAAGTTTAATCAAAAGAAAAAAAAGATAGACATTGCTGGGGAGATGTAAAGAGTTATCTTTAGTTGGTATGGCCAGTTGGTACGGCCGTTGGAAAGCAAAGACATCGTGGGTGAAGATGTGTATGTATGAATGTGGCTTAGGTAATTGGTGTACCTAGAAACCCCACCACTGGAAACTGTTTGTGCTTCGTTATTTCCGAACTCCTAACAAGTGAGAGAGGCTTGTGCACTTGTGATTATGTCCGGTTGTTCAGCCACTGGCCCCCTTTCTTCGATTCCAACGTAATATGGGTTTTAATGCTGTTTTGGACCATCCAATTTCCCTTTTGACGAAATTCTGAAGGCACTCTCTATATATATATATATATATCTGTGTGGTAATGGTTACTGTCAAATAATTATTATGTATATCATATAAAAAATATGTGGAAAAAAAAAAGATAAGAGAGAAGCTCATGGACTCAAATATTTACCATTAGTTCAAAAATTTGACTTGTCCGTTCAGTTGTATTTCCATGTCCGCTTAGGGCGGGTGTGTCCTTTTTTTTTTATTTTGTGAAATTATAATAATTATAAGAGATGAGATGAAATGAGATGATATAGTTTAATTTTATATAACTAAATTGATTTTTTTTTTAAATTTAAAAGGATTGCCACACACTTCAAAATTAAGAGGATTGCCACTCACTCCAACTGTCCGGCCCCTTTGAGATGGCCAACCACGCTTACGAGATGGGGCCAATTACTATGACGGGTTGTTTGGGAGCCAACCATGTGGGTGATTGTATCTATCTCAAGAAATCGGATATATGATTCTCAAAGACATCCTTGCCGGTGGCTCAATCGTTGGTCGGTTTTCACTCTAATGCCTGATTTGAATAGTAAGTTAAAATAAGATGAAAGTTGAATAAAATATTATGAAAATATTATTTTTTAAGATTATTTTTATTTTAAGATTTGAAAAAATCGAATTGTTTATTATATTTTATTTAAAAATTAAAAAAATTATAATAATTAAATAAAATAAAATGAATTGAAATAATTTCACTATTTAAATTAGGTCTAAATGAATGAGAAATGGGTTAATTGGGGTGGGGAGGTTTTAAAATAGCAGAGTACACTCGATGTGATCGTGTGAGGCGATAACGATGAGAAATGGGTTTCCAATCAATGCCCCGTTTAATGGTAAGACAGGAAGGTCACCATTTGATCCATTTCTCTGCTTTCATTTTTGTATTTTTATTCCAAACTGTCGACAAGTTCACTCCTCAATATTGTCTCTGCCTTTGACAATTGCAATTATGCAGATGTAATAGATTTGATAGTTATCAAATTTGTAAAATCACAGGGCTATCTGGATCCGGTTTTTAAAAATTGGGGATATCCGTCGTAAACCCCATTAAAAACCCAGATGTGTATTGGATTTGGTTATGGATAATCGAATTGTAACAGGATATTTAGATTGAGTATAGTCCTAAGATATGTAAGTCTCGTGTATTCTTTAAAAAAAAAAAGTAGAATTTATCATTTAAAAAATAATTTTTTTAATGTGAATTTCATATCTATCTATTTTTTTTAAAAGGAATCTGTGAGATTTGTACATTCTAAGACTACAAATATCATTTCTCATTTGAGTTTAATACCATTTTTTTTCATTTCTTTAAAAATTATACTTTTAACACTTTTTAAAAGCTTTTTTTAAAAATCCTTTTTCACTTTCTAAAAAAAATTCTTTTAGCACCTTTTCAAAGTTTTTTTTTTTTTTGAAAAAAGATATATTTTAAACACTTTTTAAAAGGCTTTATTTTTTAAAAAAAATTTCGTTTAACACTTTTTAAAAGGCTTTTTTAATAGGCCATTATATTTATTATATTTATAGGCATTTTTTATATTATAAATATCTTTATAGGCATTTTAAACCTTTTATTACCCATTCAAATTTTTATAAAACAAACTAAATAATAATAGACATCAACACATACACACAAAACACTGCATACTATATTGTTGTTTACATATTATGTAATGTCCAAATTAAAAAATAAACAAAATTATACCCTCTTTTCTTTTGATCAAAAGCATATATATATATATATAGTTTATTTACAAACACAAGCACAAAAACCCATATTCACATTTAGAACTCAAAAAGATTATCGAGAAATAGATAAGTAAAAACAAACAACCAAGAACATATTCAAATCATTTGCTATCAGAACAAGTCCTATATGTAAGAGATTTGCAAGAACTTCAAAACCAAGATAGAAACATTTCACACAAAGCATACATCGAACTAGGTTTTCCAAAACTACACTGAATCTATAATATGAAATTTTAAAACCCCTTAAGATTTGAAATGAAATTTTAAAACCCCGTAAAATGTTCAAATCTAGAATGGCTACAAAGATTCACAAACCAAACCAATATGGACTCAAAACAAAAACGTAAACCCAGATTTAATCTATCCATATCTACATCTAAAATGTGAGAGATGCTCACATGACTAATACAGGAAGTCAATTTGGGTAGATTCGGGAGAAGTTACCCTTGAGAGAGAGACACGGTGTGATAGTTTTGCCTTTGTCTAATGGGGGATAGCGATGATGGGTTTCATTGAGGGATGCTTGGGTTTTTTGGAAAGAGTGAGAAAGAAAGAGAAAGGGGAGAGAGAGATAGAGATATAGGGATGAGAAGATAACTCTATGAAGTTACGGATGAAGACCTCTCACTAGGGGCGATCCTAGGGTTTCTGGGACTTGAGAGAGAGAGATGCGTTGCTAAGATTTCAGTGACTTGTGAGAGAGAGAGAGAGAGAGAGAGAGAGAGGTTGAGGGGAGTGGGGAATATAAAACATTTTTCTTTTTTCATATCAAAGTGTTGGGCTAGGGAGAGGAAGTCATGTGAATATAAAAGTTTTTTTTTTTAAATAATTCGATGAAGGATACTGCAAGGATCCAAGTAGTTCGGGTTCTCAATTGGACGGAAAAAAAACCCAATCCAGATGCACAACCTAAAATGAAACTTGTATTGATGTTAGGGTTTGTGAAGCATTTGTTCATTGAAGTCGGTGTGTTGCTGGGAATATGTTTATGAGGAAAAGCTAACATGAAGATCCTTGCACTTGGATGGTACAATGACATAGAAACTCAGTTTCAAAAGCTAAGTCACTCTTTCTACTTTACATTAGCCAAGAATGCATAATGATATTCATGAAGATCAAGTTAGTTTTCTTTGAAGTCACTAATAAGTGAAAATTTCTTGGGAAAGCTGGAGAAGTTTTTACCTAGAGGTTGGTGGTATTGTTGTCCAGATGACTAATACAAGATGGATGGTGAATTGGGTTGTATTTAGAAATTAACAATTATAAATCAAATATATAATATAAATATAAACAAAATACGAAACAACAATAAATATAAAGAGTAAGGGTAAGAAAGAAACAAACTTAATATGTTAACGATATTCAACCCCATTGCCTACGTCCTCCTCTCAAGTTACTCCTTGAGGATTCTCAAATTCACTATTCAACCTCTTTCAGGTGGAGATATAAATCTATTATACATTTGAATAACACCGCTACAAAGGATTCGTGTAGAACACCATCTACACTTGCAATTACCTTACACGTGGTGATTCAACCATTCCCTGTGTAGAATACTTTCTACAAGCACAAGAGTTATATACACCATTTTACTAATATAAGAGGTGATAGTGAGTAGGTTATAAGAGAACACTCTTTAATGAGTGAAATAAGAACAATATAGCGCAAACTATATCTCTCTTAAAATGAACAACGGTTAAAGCTCAATGCTTAGAAAAGAGAGATTGAAAACTTTAAATGAATGTTGAAAAACTTGCAATGATATTGCGTATGCTCTTGGTGTTATGAATTTGAAACTCTCAAATTATCTATTTATAGGCATAAGAAACTTCATATTCAAATTTCAAATGTCAAAGACAAAATCATTCATTTTTCAAAAAACTCAAATAAAAATTTCTTCTTTTTCAATTGTCAAAGACAACATCATTCACTTTTTCAAAAAATTCAAATAAAAATTTCTTCTTTTTCAATTGTCAAAAACAACATCATTCACTTTTCAAAAGTTTCAAACATAAATTTTTCACTTTTCACATATGACAAAAGGAGTATTATTTGATTTTCAAAAATTCCAAACAAAATCATCTACCGTTTACATAAGTCAAAAAGAGTATTAATCACTTTTGAAAATATTTAAATAAAATATGCACATATGAAATATAACAATCAATCATTTTTAATATTTTCAAAATTTAAAGTTTTAATCATGTTATGCATATGTGAAGGATGACAATCAATCATCTTTCAAATTTTCAAATTTAATTTTCAAAATATTCATGCACATGTAAAAAATGTATTTTAATACTTTATGATAAAATATTAATTTTGTGCCTTAATCTTAATTTCAATTTTTTCAAGAGATGTACAACATTACTCTTTGAGTTTTAATGTGAGTTTGTTCCCTTCTTGCTCATACTTGGTTTCTTGATATGCTTGACTCTTTAGTATAGATAACTTGAAATTGAGACTATTTTATTTTTTGAATTTGTTTGTTGTCATCAAAATCCATGTGTAGATATATAATTACACAAAACTTGAAAGTTTGGGTTCAACAATCTCCCAATTTTTTATGATGACAAATACTTGATAGAACTTGAAGTCTGTATTAATACTTAAACTCTCCCTGAGAATGTGCGTTAGTTTTTCAAGTAAAAATATAAATATAATTCCAATCATATGTAACAAGTTTAGTAATTCAAACAATGTTAATGTTTTAATTTAAAACTTCTTCTCCTTTTGGCATCATTAAAAAGGATTTGCAACAAATAAATGGACTGAAGAAAATAGTGTATAAGTAAAAACTGTAGATAATCAAAAAATTGAAGCCGCCCGTGACTCGACAAGTACTGCAAAGCCTTGAAACCTAATTTTATGAATTTAGTGTGGCTGGAAATTTAAAAAATCGCCTAATGTTATTAACAAACAGGATTGAAGGCTCTGAATTTCTATAAAAAAATGATCATTTTCATTCACTGGATACCCAAAAAAAAATCACATTGCTCATTGACCTGGGTTTTGTTTTTCCATAACGATAGTATAGCTGAGCAATTCACTTTCATCAATTTTCCAGACTTAAATCAGGAACCCTTTACGCATCAACCACCAATCTTCTCTCCTGAGACCGTCAATACCATGATAGAAGTAGAGATCCATTTTTCTAGTAGGGCTGATTCTGATATTGTTGCAGAATCAAGAATGCTCAGTGCTCAATATGATGCCTCTGTTACGATTATGTCTCGGAGGTTAATGACAAGGGTGAGTGAGATTGATCATCTTAATAATCAAATATTTGAGTTACGACAGAAACTTGCTAATAAGGATAAAGATAATAAAAGGTTAAAGAAAGAAAATACGAAATTGAAAAAATTTGTAGACTGGTATGCTCATGATTTGCAATCACGAATAGAGGAGCTGGAACGAGAGAGAGTTCGAATACAAGGTCAACATTGGCAATAACAGCAAATGTTCATTGTTTACGAGAAAAATAGGGACAACCAGCTGTTAGTCTTGCTAGTTTAACAAGAAAAATTTTGACAATATGTGTTCAGCATATCTTGTATTTTTTTACTAAATAAGATTTGAAAAGATGATAACTTGTCTTGTTATTTATGCTATCTTTATAAAATCAGTTTTAAAGTTTATCCAATTCGCATCAAATTTTCTTCTCATCTCTATAACTTATCTGCATTCATTCAACATTCTCGCTTTAAGTTTTGAATTTTTTTTAATGGCTCATTCTTCTAACATTCCTCTAGATCCATCTATGAGGTATTCTATACCTCAATCTCCTGTCCTTTCTACAACTGCCATTGGTGCTATGCTGTACCACGAAAATAATAATTTGGCTAATAAGTCAGATTCCGATGCTATCTACGACTTGGTCAGTCTCGAGACTTGCTACGCATCCTCTATAGTTGTTTTTTTTCCAGCGGCTATAAGCTAGAACCCATAAGGTTGAAAAACTTAATGAACAAATTGTTGTACTCCAGCGAATTGTTCAAGAGTCTCACACAAGGGAATGATTCATTCGGCATAATAATAAATAGTTGAAATCAAAGTGTCGAATACTGTATTGGAAGTCGTACCGGTCAAAGCATTGGAACGAAATATTTCGGTACCGGTATCGTTTCGTGTGCCGTTTCGGAATAATATTTCGGTACCAATACCGTTTTGGTATCGGTACCGTTTCGTATACCGTTTTGAAATAGTTTATACCTGAATAAATTATATATATATATAAGCATTTATTATATTCCAAAATAATAACAAAATAAGTCATAAACTCAATATTTCTCAATACAAGTCTTAAGTTTTAAGTTACAAACTAAATAAGTTCTTAATTCAACCATTAAAATAAAATCACTCATCCTCATCAAAAAGACAATAAGGATCAAGATTCGACATGTTAATCAAAATATTTTCATCAACGTCACCACCGTCATCAACATCAACACCAACATTATCAATGTCTTCCTCATTTAGTGAGGTTAATGGCTCCTCAATACTTGCCCAATCCAAATCTTCTCCATCAAGAAGTTCAGATTCTTCGTCAACCCATTCTTCCATCAAGTCAATATTATCAAGATTGATTGGATCTAAAGCATCTCTTCCCTTTTTTATGATCCTGTCAAAATAAAATCAAACATAATTGAAAATGTTATATATATTTTTAAAAGTGAAAGACATTAGTATTAAAAATTTAGCTCTTTCGCAGCTTCAAGTTATAACAAACAAATACTAATTCATTCAAACGTTACTGCACTAATCTATTTCTTTTTTTCGAATGAATAAAATCAAATGTGCTCCAGTTTCTCTCACATCCAGTTGCACTACAACATTGACTTAGTACTTGAACAACAAACCTTTGAAACGATGGAACCTCACAACCAAATTGGATCCACCATGCAACTATAACAATAATGCAATTATAAATTATTAATTAAATGCAAGTAAATAAGATAAAATTTAAAGCACAAAGTCACACTATTTAACAAATGATATTGATTAATGATAATACCTGGATTAAGCTTATCACGTTGGCGGATTGCTAAAGAATGTCCAAACTCACCTACTGCATTATTATACAAGTCTAGTTCTGCAATGATCTTGTCTTGATCATCGGGATCAAGTTCCATCTTCATAACACAACTGTTGAAACCTCTTACAACATCATTTTTTTTTTTTAAAGTTGGGGCTATAGTAAATTCCAGGGTTAAAAAGACAACTTGCCGCATGTAATGGACTGTGAAACTGCTTATCCCATCTAGAGTCAATGATCCTGGTGAATGGACTGAATACACTAACTTTGTTATTACAGCTTGCTTTTATGTTCTCTTTGGCTATTTCCATTGCATTATACAAGTATCCCATTGCAGGCTTCTCATCCCCGTCAACAAGTTGTAGAACACGAATCAAAGGCTCACTAATTTTAACAATAAATTGACATTGAGCCTAAAACTCTTTATCTTCTAAAACAATCACAGCTATCTCTTTCCCTATGATGCTTTTAGAATGACTTGATGCAATCCATTTATCACACGTAAACATTTGTCTCAGTTCTTTCTTAAACAAGAGCAAGCATTGGATACTTAAAAAATTTGTTGCAAACCTTGTAATTGCAGGACGACACAAATCATGACCTTTGATGAAATCTTGTCTCATCAATGCCAAACCCAACCATGGTTATAGATTAACTTTGTTATCTTTTTTGCCTTTTTAATAGTATCATCAATAAGGGGAAAATATCTTGGATCAGAAAAATTCTCCAACATCAAGTCTATGCAATGAGCTGCACAAGGGGACCAGTAGAAAGAGCCATACTTCTGCTGTAACTTTTTTCCTACAGCTTTATAACTTGCATTATTGTCTGTTATGAACTGCACAAGATTCTCAGCTCCAATTTCTTGAACAACCTCATCAAAAATTATTAAACAATGTTCCAGCATCTTTTCTAAGGCCAGATGTATCAATAGACTTAAAGATGATTGTACCTTTCAGACAATAAACTAGAAAGTTGATTATTGATTGTTGCTTCTAATTTGTCCAACCCTCTGCCATTAGTGTACAACCAGTCTCATTCCAAATCTTCTTAATTTGTTGCAAATACTCTTGAACCTCATTCACAGTCATTTTTAACAAATGTCATCTCAACTCATATAAAGAAGGGCCCTTGAATCCTGACCCGATGGTAGCCATGGCATCGATAGCTGGTTGATAAAACTTGGATTGAGCTGCATTAAAAGGCAGATTAGAATCATACCACTGGCGTGCTACAACCATCCTTGCTTGTGTAAGTATCTCATTCGAACACATAGAATTATTAATTGAAGGTTAGGCCCCAGGAGTTGTTCTTAGAGCAAAAAATCTACTTAATTCCCCTACTAACTTTCCAGTTTCAGATTCTCTCGACTTCCCCTTACCTTTTGACAGCTGAGACTGTCCCTCTATACTATTACTATTATCAATATCATCAGATGTTAAATCTATATCGCCACCAATCTCTGAGCTTATTTCTCTTTTCTTCTTTTTGCTTCTTTTCATTTCATCAAGCAACTCCTTCATTTGCCATTTTACATCTTCAGAGACCTTTTTACATGCTTCTACATTGCTTGGAATTCCAGCTAGATGATACTTCAATCGAGTGATCCTACCACCTTTAATTATTTTATTATAATATAAACATTCAGTATTATTTCTTGCCCTTGGCACTGCACGTGCATGGGCCCATGCTGGATCTTCTGATCTTACAGGAGCAAGTGTTGTAGATGTAGCACCGGTTGATTGACAACTAGACATTTTTATACTCCTATATAATAATTCATAATTCAACACTTATTCAAATTCAAGTATTCAATACTTAATAGACTGAAACTTAACATAATTTACTTGTACTAAGTTTTCATTTTCAGTGTTAAGCCCCCAAAGAATTGATTTTGTTGAGAAAATAAATCATTGTAGCAGTTAGATGCATGAATGGCCTTAGCTAGTGCACCTCGCTAATCCAAGTTATCCAACATCTTTTATCATTTTTTATGAGTAGCTAATAAAAGCTCTGTTCTTTTTGGGGCAATTGAAGAAAAAAAAAGAAACAATGTTCCGCGTGGATAGAGATGGCTGATTTTGATTGCTAAAGTTAAACCATGAAATGTTATTTTTTTTTATTTCTTATGAATTTTTTTTAAATAAAAAAAATAGAATTCAATAAGTTGAAACTGGAAAATTGAAATACATTCATCATCGCTATCTTCAAGAATCTGAAATGAATGGCCAACCAAAACAACTGCAAACCAGCAAGTAAAATGGAACAAGCAATTCCCACTAAATTGCGTACTGCGTAGGCCAAGAAGAGAAAAAAAAAAGTGCTGGCAACGAGATCAAAGAAGAGAAAAGAAAAGACTAAGAAGAGAGGGAAAAAAAAAGTGCAGGCAACGAGATCAAAGAAGACTTAGAAGAGAATAGAAAAGACCAAAAATAGAAATTGAAAAGGAGCAAAAGTATGCCATACCAGTAGGCAGTGTCGCAATGCCGTAGAAACCAAACTTTCCAAGTCCACTCCAGGTGAATGACGGCTAAAGAAGAAGAAATTAAATAAAGTTAAAACCCTAAAGACTAATGGGCTAAATGACATAAATGGCCCTGACCGGTTACTTAAATTTCAAAACTGCCATAAGTACATAAATGGTTTCAGATGGAAGTGTACTGGACGAAATTCACATTCCGGTCGAAATCCAGAATTCCGACCGAAACAGGCCGATATCGGCCGGTACACCCGTTATTTTGTCCGGTACGAAATATATATATTTTCTGTACCTGACCAAATACCGGTACGGTACGGTATCAAAAACACTAGTTGAAATCCTTATTAGATTCTTCATTCCGCTTGCCAGTTCTCATGGATAGGGATGACATGATATTGTATGAAGAGAACGAGCGTCTCAAACATGAGGCAAAGAATCTCAAGTTTATATTAAAGTATTTATAAAAAATTCTTTCTTTATTTTTATTGACTCTAGTCTATCTTTTAATAAATATTTATAGCATGCATCATACCTATTTTTCTTCTAATCATGCATAATCTATCTTCTGTCAAAGCTTTTGTGAAAATATCTGCTAATTGATTGTGTGTGCTGTAAACTCTAGTACTATATCCTCATTCTGCACATGATATATTTTTTTACCTTATTCGGTGAGTTCTCGGGTTACATCCCTCGTGTAGCAGTACTATATTTTTTATCATTCAATGGTCTAACAGATTGCTTCCACATTAATTCCCCCTATCACGAAGGATGATCCCATCCCACTTAAATTAGTTGTCACTTAGTTCGATGCTATTCAAATTTTCTCCTCAAGCTAATGATGATTTGCGATCCTAATTCATGACGGAATGATGAGCACTTTGTAGGATGCACCTTTCTTTTTGTGAGTACTCTCTTGAGGAGGACTCCCTCTTGTGCAAGCACACTCTTGACAAGCATTTCCTTGGCGAGAACTTCGTACTATGGGAGAACTCTTGGGGGTAGCATTTCCTTGGTGGGGACACCCTCCTATGCAATTACTCTCTTGGTGAGCACTTCATCCAAGCACTTGACTGATCAAAGTGTCAGAGTGGGGAATATAAAACAATTTTCTTTTTTCAAATCAAAGTGTCGGGTTGGGGAGTGGAAGCTATGTGAATATGTATAAAAGTTTTCTTTTAAATAAATAGGTTATGGATACTGCCCGGATCCGTAATAGAATCCGGGCCGGTAAGATGTTATTTTATCCGCCCAGATCCAATCCGGGTGGTTCGGGTTCCCGAGCGGACGGGAAAAAAAAGGATCCGGATGCACAACCTAAAATGAAACTTGATTGATATTAGGGTTTGTGAAGCATTTGTTAATTGAAGCCAGTGTGTTGCTGGGAATATGTTCTTGAGGAAAAGCTAGTGTGAAGATCCTTGCATCTAGACGGTATAATGACATAGAAACTCGATTTCAAAAGCTAAGTTACTCTTTCTACTTCACATTAGCCAACAATGCATAATGAGATTCATGAAGATCAAGTTAGCTAGTTGTATTTGAAGTCAATGATAAGTGAAAATTTCTTAGGAAAACTAGAGAAGTTTTTACCTAGAGGTTGGTGGTATATATAGGTAATCGTTGTTGGTGGCTGGTGGGGGATAAAAAGAAATCATTCCTTATAGTAAGGGGACTGCATGAAATACTCTTGTTACCATGGAAGATCAATCGCATGTAGGTTTTTATGGTGAGATGAAAATTTCTGTTCTAGATGAAAGTTAAAAGTTAAATAAAATATTATTTTTTAATATTATTATTATTTTGGGATTTGAAAATTTTGAATTGGGATTTGACAAAATTGAATTATTTATTATATTTTATGTGAAAATTTTAAAAAAGTATAATAATAAAATGAGATAAGATGAAAATTTTATATCTCATCTTATTACCAATCCTACCCTAAAATCATTCATACTTTGAGATAGGGCGGTTCACACCTCATTTAATGCTTATTAGGCTATTTTATATTTTTCAGATAAATGTTTTGGAACCTGAATTGGGGTCCCGAATGTTTTTTTTTACTTAGTTATTAAGAAAGTATTATTTAGTGATGTTGTGGTTCTTTTTTTTTAATTTAAGAACATAAAAAAAATGAATGAAAAGAAAAAAAGCTTCTTTACCTTATTCGGTGAGTTCTCAGGCTACATCCCTTGTGTAGCAGTACTCTATTTATTTATCATTCAATGGTCTAACAAATCGTTTCCGCATTAATTGCCCCTATCACGAAGGATGATCCCATCCCATATAAATTAGTTGTCACCTAGTTCGATGCTAATTGAATTTTCTCCTCAAGCTATTGATGATTTGTGATCCCTATTCATGACGGAATGATGAGCACTTTGTAGGATGCACCTTTCTTTTTGCGAGTACTCTCATGAGGAGGACTCCCTCTTGTGCGAGGATACTCTTGACAAGCATTTCCTTGGCGAGGACTTCCTACTATGCGAGAACTCTCTGGGGTAGCATTTCCTTTGTGAGGACACCCTCCTATGCAATTACTTTCTTGGTGAGCACTTCCTTAACCGAGCACTTGACTGATTGCGGAGGAATGTAACCCATTGTTTGTAAGGGTTTTCTCCCGACAAAAGATAAGGGTTATCAATAAATCATAAACAATTCCTTGAGTCATAAAATTTACATTTAAATCAAATGATTGATTTTTTATATTGTATTTATAATTCTTACTAATTGAGGGCTGGTTTGGTCATCAAATACCAAACCATCTCATCTTATTTCATCTAATCATTATAATTTTTTTAAATTTTCATATAAAATATAATAAATAATTCAACTTTTTCAAATTCTAAAACAAAATTAATATTAAAGAAATCATATTATAACAATGTTTTATTCAATTTTCAACAAAACATCTTATTTCATTTCATCTGAACTGTGTAACCAAATAAGACCCGAGTTTTTTACGATTATCATTGTGTAGTGAAAAAGGAACAAAAAGTTTAATATGCATTTCTTACAAAACTAAGCATCTCTCCCCTCTCTAAATTCCCTACATTCTCTCTTGATTCTCCAAAACCCTCAAACCTAATCATCGGATTGAGTGGCGCTAACTTCTCTCCTTTTCTTCAAGGCCCAAAGGTCATTTTTAGAAGTTATTTTTTCTTGCATTTTTCTAAACCGGTTTTGGTTTGTTTTATTGTCTTCCCGCGGTAGAAGATACATGCATGGCAAGATCGAGTACGTTAACCATCGATCTTCAAAACCTAGCTTGAAACGTCACCAATAAACAAACACCGTTAGTCTCATGTGCTGCCTAGGTGGTGTAAGTCTCGCACACTATCATAATTTTAAGGGTTTCAAGGCCACTTGCACGCCACTTATGGATTCTTTAATCTTAGATCTTTTCAGATCTATTCTATCCACTCCATCCCTGTTGGAGCATGAGTGAGTTTTTGGTGTGACTAACAATTTGACCATTCGATCTCAACTATCGAACTATGTTCCTACTTTTCTTAGCAGAGGATCCAGAGGAAGATCAGGAAGTGAGATCTCAATTGGAAATTTTAGAACAGTTGATTGCAATGAATTTTTTCCCTGGTACGACCTCAATCCTTAGCTCCATATATAGTCCACTCGGTACAGTACAAACTACTCGTGGCTTTTCTTCTGCTTACCAGCACTTCATATTTAGGTCGGTTTTTTAAGTTTTTAACATCAACTTGAAAGCACAACATCCTTATATATCATTTTAAAGATCAAATGCTATAAAGAAACTGATTTACACCATATACTTCCGCTTAACCAACATGTGATTTATCATATTTGTGATCATTCTATTTAAACATTAAGCTTATAGAATATAAAAAATGACAAATCACATGTTAATTATGTGAAAGTGTGTGGTGTAAAGTTTCACTTAAGATTTCTCATAATTTTATATCTATCTAGGAAGAAGAGCCAAATTAGTCACTTCAATTTATCATAATTTTATAATAATTTGTATTTCAATTAAAAAAAAATAATCATATATATATATACACACTTGTGTTAGCATGTTTGGACCATTAATTTATTATTTGTGATTGAGTTTTGAGTAATTTATACGTACAATAATCTATTAATTCATTTGAGGGTACGTAAATTAACATTAACTTTGGAGGGCATAAATAATATTATTAATATATAGTGTGATAATTGAAGATCAGGGTAAGTGTATTTTGTAACTCATGCAAAAACAAAAAGTGATGAGAAATTATATTAATTTGCAAGGTTCCTGGATAATTTGGAGGGTGCATTCATATTACTACGTAAGAATATAACATGATTTAATTTTTAAAAGAATTTAATTTAGAACTTCTCTTATAAAACAAAATCATGACATGATAATAACAGTACTGCTATAGAGATATATTTTTCACACGAGAATGACTCAGCGGAAAATTTCAATCATGCATATATATATAGATATATATAATATTGTTGCTTGGCATTGATCAAATGATGGCTATGTCTCACACGTTCCAACTACTTCCAAACGCCCCTTACAGTGCAATTAGGCTGGAGAAGAGATCAGCTGGGAATATCGATGCGTATTATCTAATCGTGTGGGACTGCACATCACGAGGTTGCTTCGTTATGGCCGGCTACGTACGCTTTGCAAATTGCAACACGAGGTTGCTTCATGTCCAATTATTGTTATTATTATTATTATTATTATTATTATTATTATTATTTTCAAAGCATGCAAAAATCAAATAGCGATGATTATTATGAAGACATAGTCATGATATCGATAGAAATACGCTATTACGAATAAGATACTTTGGATAAGGAGAGGGTCAATTTTTCTATTTATTTATTTATTTTCCTTCTTAGAGGAGTGAAGTGGGGTTTAATTTTCTTGTGTTCTCAAATTGGATGGAAAATCCATAAGGAAAAAGGCTTTCTCTCTCTCTCTCCATTATCTACGATGTGTTAGTGATTAGTGATTGTGCCCACCTCACCCAATCTTTTTGTCTAGGATGTTTGATCACATGCCTTTGGCTCTACCTTATTACAATATTTTCATTTCTTATTGTTGGGGAGTATAAAGTATTGTAATATATAATCCGGATCATTTTATTTACAAAAGAAGACATATTTTCGTATTAACAATACACAATTGCATTTGAGTCTAGAATTTGGATTAGATCAAATAATTTTATCATAATATTTGGCATTTGCCTCTTGGGCTGGTTTGGAGTGTCTAATTTGGGTCATTCTCACCACGCCTAGCTCTGAGTTATAGCCCACCATTGTGTTTGTTTCTCTGGAATTTCCTTGCATTTCAGATAGTGGGATTGAAATTAAGGACTTTTGGGATGGGCCTAAAACCTTGATGTGATACCAAGACCCCAATTTAGACAAAGCCGAAGCTAATTAAGATGCTATAATATACCCATCTCCTTCATTTTAAGGACCAGTAATTGGGCTGATTAAAAATTCGAAATTCAACTCTGAATCTACCTCTGTTCCGGCTCCCTTTTTACCCCCAACAAAACGGAGTTGGACTCGGAGTTTCATTTTATCGGAATTTGAAGTGTCATTGGATTGACTTCAATCCAATCCAACTTCAATATTATATATATGTTATGAAAATATATATTTATCTATATATTTATTATAATTATTAGTATAGTTATATAGCTAGAACTTATATAGTTAAATTAAATAATATATTAGTATGAGTTAAATATTGTAAAATAATATATTTATATTATAAATATAGATTAATAATAATTTAGTATATGTAAATATAGTATTACTATCATAGATAATCAAGTATATACATAAGTTAGACGCTAGGATTGAAATAAGTCTAGTATAATAAGTTGATAACACATAATACTAAACTACTAAAGTATAAAAACATGTAAGTAAATTCTAGAAATAAATTTAGCGTAAAAATAAGTTAGGCACTAGTAAAATATAATAACATGTAATACTATAGGATAATAACATGTAATTAGACGCTATAGTATAAGTCTAGTATAGAATTAAGTTAGACATTAGTATAGAAATAAGTCTAATATAATAAGTTAATGACACGTAATACTACAGTATAATCACATATAATTAGACACTAGACATAATATGTAATTAGACACTATAGTATAAGTCTAGTATAAAAACAAGTTAGATATTAGTATAGAAGTAAATGAATGATTTAGTTTTAGTTTTAATTTTTCAAAAATTAAAATTTGGAAGCCTACAAAAAATTCTCTTCTAAAAATGGGCTAAATATGCGGTTCAAAAACCTAAAAGAAGCTCAAATTTGACTTCGCTCTGACAAGTCAGAGTTAGAATCGGATCAGAGTCTATACAAGTCGGAGCCCACTTCTAAACAAAAATTTTCAATTTTTGATGTAAGGTAAAAGCATAATAAATAAATAACCCAAAATATGAACCGGAACAAGCAACAACAATTTATTCAACAAGCACTCAAAACCAATAAGAAATCTTATTGAATACATTCCCACACAAATAGCATATAATAGACACTGCACTCACTGGATTAGAATATTTGATATATTTTGTTAACAGACGTAGAGCATATTTATTTTTAAGGAATGGCCTCAGTTTAACGAGGTCTATATAGTAGTTTAGGCAGAGATATATAAAAAATCGTGTACTGGCAATTCAGAAGAGAAACGGCAAGCAGCACTTGCATTGCATGCACATGTGGGTGCTCAAATCCCTTAATATCATATTATCATGCACCCGTCAGCAGCCCTTGCCCTTGGCCATGCATCATGCATGCCCACCATTTGTACGACCACCTCTTCCTCCAATTGATTTCCGGTGGCCGCCACAGCCCCAAGCCCAACAAGCACCCTTGCTGCTGCTTCCGCCACTGCCTCCTCCCCAGCCCCATCCTCCTCCCTTGCCACCTCCACCTCCTCCTCCTCCACCACCACCACCACCTCCTCCTCCGCCACCACCTCCTCCATTACTGCCACCTCCCCCACCCCCACCGCCACCGCCACTTCCTTTACCCCATCCATAGCCTTTACCACTTCCGCCACCCCCACCTCCACCACCGCCACTGCTACCTCCACTACTTCCTTTGCCATGTCTTCGTTTGTGGCCTTTGGGATCTTTTCCTTTCTTCCCATCACCTCCACCACTTCCACCTCCGCTCCCCCTACCATTTCCCCCACCTCTACCTCCATTGCTGCCTCCACCTCCGCCGCCGCCGCCGCCGCCGCTACCACCACCACCTCCTCCTCCTCTTCCACTACTATCTCCTCCAGTTTTACTTTGGACCAACGCTTCGTCTGACGAAATAGTCGCGTTTCTTGCTGGTACATTTCCACCGTTTTGATTTCTTAGTGAACTATTTGGAATTGAAGTTGCTTTCAACCCGGAAATACCATCTTCGGCGTCAAGACCGGCGCGCCCGTCAACCAAACAGGGGCTCAATACAATTGCTAAAAGCAGAAAAACCGCAACTTCTCTTGCAATGTTCATAATTTCTTGCCTCAAGTTGAGAATGCAAATCCTCACTCGTCCCCTCCCCCCTTTTATATGTTTCACGTTGTACTTCCAATGTCCTCTGACAACTGAAAAAAGAAGTCCCCACCAGAACAAACTCTCATTGTTTAGCTCAGAGTAAGAAAAAGAAAAAGAAAAAGCCAATGCAACAAACTCAAAACCTTTCAAAAAGGCTGCAAAAAGACTGGAAGAGATGATGGATAGAGTAGAGTAATGTATGCCTTACGGTGCAATTTGTCCCCACTTTTCAATATTTTCTGTAACTAATGCACGCTGGGCTAGGACAGCACACTAGATCATGTGCGTGCACACCCGCCATCTCAATTGTCTCTGTCTCTATGCGAACCTAATCAAATCAGCTCATATAATTTTTCCGCTGTTAAATTATCGATCAGCTTGCTTAACTTTCTCTCATTTGCCGAAATAAACAAAACCCTAGTCTCTCGAAAGCTTAATTTTCCTTGCAGCATAAGTGCGCATGCATCATCTACCTGTAGCCTATAGGGCGTCGTTAGTATAACGTATAATAATGAGAAGAGCCGGGGGGATGCCTTTTACTTGACGAATGAGGATTGAGGATTGAGGATTGAGGAAGGAGGTATGTGCCGCCCATGTGATGAAGATCATGGAAAAGAACCTGTATTGAATTGAGAAGATTGTGGTGGAGAGAAGGTTGGTATATACTTATAGTACTTATGGGGTCGTAACTTGCTTATAGTGCAGTCCAGATAACAAGCATACGAATAATATATAACAATAATAATAATACCCTAAAGTTTGACAGGTGACGTTGCATTCACGCCATTATATCTATCTACATGTGAGGAAATCCTCATTTCTTCTAGTTGTTCTTCTTACTTTTATTTGGCTCGATCTCCAGAATTCAGATCTATTTTTACACCACATTCACACACTACCAATATAAATAATGCCGGTTCAATCAGAATTAATAAACTTTTCGACGATCTGCCAAAAATAAAAGCGAAAAAAAGAGAGAAACTTTTAGAAGAAGGCTGCCATTTTCACAATAAGGGTACTGGTATTTACAGGGGGACTAGGTTTGGTTTGGGAGTTTGAACGAGAAAGCCAGGAGTTGACACAAAAGTACTCCAAGTGGCTCGACTGGACTGTTTGGATGAATGGTTTAGCTAGGCCCATTGCAGCTGATACATTCCATTTAATTTTAGGCCTATTGATTTCATGTTCTGTCATGGCCGAACGGTTTGTATCTATGAGCACCAGCCAATTCGTGGTTAGATTTTTCGTACAGGATGTGTTTTGGTGGTGAAGAAATATGTGAATAGTAATACTTTGTGAATTCTATTAAGATATATTTGAATAGAGTTTTGCCACATACAAGTAAAGTCGCGTACTAATCTGCGTACCAATACTGATTTCTTCATATTCAAAATTTAAATTAATACTGTTTTCAATAAAATCTTCTTTTTGACCAATTACATTATATTAGTGCACATATAATTAGTACACAGTTATGCTTGTAACTAGATTTTTCCATTTGAATATATGGAGTAGGTTTAGATATATATTTGATTGTATGAAATATATTGATATATTTTTAACTTTTTATGGAAAGTTGAAGAAGTAGTGATCAGTCTCATCAGTTATTAGTTTGAAAAAGTTTAAGATGTGTTTGATACCCAAACGTAGCCTAAATAATTGCCATATTTTCAATATTTAATACTTATGGCAAACCTAAAGGCTTAATTTTATCGACTTTGTTTAATTAATGACAAACCAAGTCAAACATACATGAAAAGAATAAATGCAATACTGAGCAATGAACCAATAAACAGTCTCTAGCTATAAAATCCACCGTTAAATCCTACAATCAAATGTTCCTAAACTTTGGGCAGGCAGTCGATAGCTTAGCTCTAACTTGACCAGTAGGCTTATACAAATTATTATTGATCACTTGAAAGATACTAGTGTATGATGAAACACTAGTATGCACTTGAGTTGCCATAAAAATTACCTTACGATATATTTGCATGAACTTGATCGCTTGGATCCTCTTAAGTTCACATTGTCTCTAATTTTCATAAAGTGCTAGTCACATCTATACTATAATTTATCTTTCGAATCAAATTATGTCATGTGGATGGTGTATAGTGTAAAAGCTTTAAAATAGAATTATTCATTTAAAAAAAAGGCTAGTCAATTTGAAACTTCATTAAAATAGCATAAAAACCCTAGTTTAACATTGTAAGTAATCAATGTGAGACTTAACAGTCATGATTGCTTTTATAACATAACCACTCTATGTTGATTATGCATATTGTCAATGTGGGATTAGGGTATTTAATACAACCCCACTTGCTTAGTTATGTTAAGAATATAATACTAAAAATAAAATCTACCTCTTTCTATCAGTTTAAGTTTTTGAGATAAGTAATAATTTCACATGGTATCAAAGTAGTAGTTATGAGTTCGGACCTTGGCTTTACAGTGTATCCCATTTAATCAAATATTTCACGTATTTGGCTCACATGTGATGTGGAATGTTAAGAATATAATACAAATAACAAAATTATCTCTTCCTATCGGCTTCTGTTTTTAAAATAAGTGATAATTTCACAAGTTACACATGAATTTGATAACCTATAGGCTATCAAGCTTAAACTCTATAATCCTTAAGTCACCACCTGGCTCATCCATCAAGTTATAATAGTTTAAGGCGAAGCCTAATTCGGGACACAAACCTTAAATGCACTACTTTTACGCATTTAGACAATTTTGATTTGAAGTTGATGGATAAAAAGTGTATATAAAGTATGTTTGTTTGGATTCCTTAGAATTTGATTCAATGATAAGCTTTTGCACACTTGGTAGCATAAGAGCAAACTAATTAACCTTTAGGGTTGATAATTCAATAAGAATAGTGGCGGACCTAGGTAGACCTTAGGGGGTGGGGGGGCCATTGTAACAGCCCGCTAAAATTTAGTCTTATCTCCTCACCCTTCTCTTTTCTTTTCACGCATAGTAGACGGCAAGGCAATCCGTTTTGGTTTCTTTCCCGACAGTAGTCACAATCTCTCTCGTCTTTACTCTCATCTGGAATCACGCGTATAGATTATCTTTTCCGTAAATCACGTAATTTGTTTTTCATCGACAGCTGTAAAATCATGAACAGTTTTATCCTAAGCGTTGTACCTCGATGGCGTTTTCCCGGATCTTATCCATCGAATTTCAAAGTATTAGATAAGCTTGTTTTTAAAGTAGCACAATTATAATAATTTAATGAGCTCTGAAAATATTATAATTGTGGATAATTACTTAGATTAAATATTTTAGTTGTTTTAAGATATTAAGATGTTTAATTTTACGTTGAAAACTCTTATTTAAATTAATTGGTTTTATCATCTTCGATTAATTAACGGTACTTTATCATTTTATATAATGATGAGGAAATATTATTTTATAAATTTTAGTTTATAAAATAATATTCTACCTTAATTCATCGTGGTGTTTTATTTAAAGTGTTTTATTTAAAATAAAACATTTACGCGTTTTTAATCAGTGTTTTAATTCACCGTTGAATTATTTGAGGATCCCAAAACGTAGGATTGAAGTTTATTACCTAGGCTCCTACCCTTTTTCCTTCATTTTTCCTTTTTTCTTTTTTTTTCTTCTCTTTCCTCTCCTTCTCTCCATGGTCGACTTACACCCTTCCACCATAGCTGATCGGTTCTAGCTTCCTACCGGCGCCACCTCCGGCCGCCGTGCCTCACCTCCACCTCCGGCATGTCCCTCCCTCACCGGCGAACACATCTGCACCGGAGGTGTGCAACGCCGGCCACCAATTCTCTCTCTCTTCCCGTGCTCTTCCTTCTTGTCTCATTACCGTCGCCGCCCCTTTGACCGCCCGTTTCTCCGCCGTCCGGTGGAGGTGTCGTACACCACCCCCGCCATTCTCTTCCCCTTTCACCATAGTTCATACACACCAATTTTCAGAGCCATCGGACCAGCCGTTAGTCGCCGAGAGCCCCCGGAAGTTGCTGCCCCTGCCCTGTTTTCTCCCCTGTTGCCGATTTCTTTCTCCGCCCAGAACCGCCGCTCGCCGGCGGCGTGGACTACACCACCCACCCAGATTTCTTCCCCTCTCACCGGTGAACATCCCCTCCAAGTTTCACCTCCATCCGAGCCACGGTTAGCCGCCACTCTCGCCTCCAAACAAATGGGTTTTTAAGGCTTTTCACCATTTTGGACCACCATACACGGCCAAATCAGCCACCAAGCACCACCATTGGATTCACCACATCAAGGGCTTCCTCCCCATGTCTTTCTTTTTCCCAAACTCTCACTTTTTCTCATATGGGTTTCTCAAAACACCCGTTCGGTTGCACCACCGTGCGCCGCCGTACACGGCCACCCGTGGTGTTTCACCACCACCATCTTGTTCCTCTCATCCTCATGAACCTCTCCAAGAAATTTCATGGCCAACGGAGCTTCGTAGAGCTCACACTCTCCCGCACTCTCCAAGGCCAAAAATGGTTTCAAACGGCCGATCTGCCGCCGTTAGCCACCGTCCGACCACCACCTCGCCACCACAGCTCCACCACATGTTCCTCTACCTTTCCCTAGCTTTCCATGAAGTTCTATGGCTTTTCGCTACCTCGCGTCTCCTCCGCTCACCGTTCGGAGTTACTGTTCACGGCGTGATGCCGCCGTGCTCCGCCACCTTTGACCATCACAAGGCGACCGTGAGTCTTCCAAGACCACGCCTAGCCTTTCTCAAGCCCAAACTACCACTTTATGTGGTGGACAGACACCGTACCGCCACGTATGCTCCTCCGACGCATGTTCGTGACGAGCAGCGAGCGACGCACGGGTTATCCCGTCGATGGTATAACCCTCTATCTTTAGTTATTTATGTTTAACATAGTTGATTTGGTTGGCTGTAGACTGTGTAGTTAGTGTTTGTGGAGTTCGCTGCGTAGTTGTGAAACGAAGTGTGGTTGTGAAGTGTTAGGCTTGATTTTGTAGTTTTGTGGACTGTGCTGTGAAGTATAGGCGTGAGATGGATGCCGTAGATGTGATACGGCGGGTTGTGTGAAGAGAATACGCGTGTAGCGTATTCTGTGTAATGCAGCGACGCGCCGCGCGACGTGCGCTGTAGTGATGTGGGTCGTAGAAGGAAGGGAGTACGCATGTAGTGTACTCCGTGTGGTATGGCGATGCATCGTGTGATGTGCATCGTGTTGATGAGTGTTGTAGCGAAGGAAGTACGCGTAGCGCGTACTCCGTGTCGCGTAGCGATGCACCGTGAGACGTGTATCGCAGTGATGGGTTTTGTAGTGTGAATGGAAGAGAGTTCACGTGAGTGTACTCTGTACTAAGTCGTGATACACCGGATGGCGTGTCACGAAGGGTTGGATGGCGTAGCAGAGAAGTGTGGAGCGTATGGTGTAATGTTGGGAAACTGTATGACAGTGTCCCGAAGCAGTGATGATATGGATTATAGTCCGGGATGACTGGTGTCATCTTGTGGTTGACTATGGCTAAGAGTATATGGATTGAGAAATGAGTTGTTTGTTTGGTTGTTATTGATAATTTTAATGAACTTGTTTTAGTGCAAAGGCTTTCTGAAGTCAATTTATCTCTTCCGAGTATAGTGAAACCTCAAGTTGGCCGTGGTGTTGCAAGTGCTTACAATATGGCAATTGAGTTCAGAAGTGAAAATCTTAAGGACTTGAGTGTTCCTCTTCCAGCTGTTGTGCAGTTCCTCGTGTCTCGCGCTCTATTCTCATAGAACGCGACGATCGAGGTAAGTTAGCCTCTAACTTACTATCAGTTTATTGTGTATGTGTGATGGGTAAGAGAACTACAATTTATGTATGTATGTTATCGTATATGCCATGTCATGCTATGTCATTACATGTTTATCTGCTACGTATGATTTAATCTCTCATGAATAATTATCTGTTACATAATCTTTTCTGTCATACAATGATGTATGTTATAAGTATGCCATGTTAAGTATGCCATGAAATGTTATGATTAAATCATATTGTGCCATTTACAAGTATACGCCATGTTAGAAAAGTATATGATATTAATTAATATCTCATGCATTAAGAAAGATAAGACATGTTATGTTACGTATAATACGTGGGGCCACAACAACTGTGGAGTACGTATTATATTTTATGTTACGTGAATACGTGGGGCCACAACAACTGTGGAGTACGTATTATATTTAATGTTACGTATATACGTGGGGCCACAACAACTGTGGAGTACGTATTATATTTTTATGTTACGTGTATACGTGGGGCCACAACAACTGTGGAGTACGTATTATTTTTTATGTTACGTGTATACGTGGGGCCACAACAACTGTGGAGTACGTATTATATTTTATGTTACGTGTATACGTGGGGCCACAACAACTGTGGAGTACGTATTATATTTTATGTTACGTGTATACGTGGGGCCACAACAACTGTGGAGTACGTATTATATTTTATGTTACGTGTATACGTGGGGCCACAACAACTGTGGAGTACGTATTATATTTTATGTTACGTGTATACGTGGGGCCACAACAACTGTGGAGTACGTATTATATTTTATGTTACGTGTATACGTGGGGCCACAACAACTGTGGAGTACGTATTATATTTTATGTTACGTGTATACGTGGGGCCACAACAACTGTGGAGTACGTATTATATTTTATGTTACGTGTATACGTGGGGCCACAACAACTGTGGAGTACGTATTATATTTTATGTTACGTGTATACGTGGGGCCACAACAACTGTGGAGTACGTATTATATTTTATGTTACGTGTATTCATGGGGCCACAACAACTGTGGAGCATGAAGTATGGGGCCACAACAACTGTGGAGCATACACTACGTGAGACACAGCAATTGTGACACGTAGAATACGTGGGGCCACAACAACTGTGGAGTACGTATTAAGTCAAGTTTCAGATCAAGTGCATGATAAGTCAAGTTTCAGATCAAGTTCATGTTTTGTTATGTACACGTACATGTTATGTTCATGATCAAGTTATGTTCCAAGTTCATGTTCACATCATGTTAAGTTCACGTTTACAGTATGTCTCAAGTTCACGTTTATGTCATGATATGTTCAAGTTTATGTTATTTTCAAGTTCATATTTATGTTATGCATGTTTACGTTCATGCTACATTTCAAGTCCATGTTATGTTTTAAACTCAAGTTCATGTCATGTTAAGTCAAGTTCAGTTCACGTTTAAGTTCTGGTTATGTCATGTTATATGTCAAGTTATGCTATGCTTATGTACGACTTTACTTATGCATTTATGCTTTTACTGCCATGCATGCATCTTTAACCTGTGTGTGAGTTTTATGTTAACTTACTGAGATTTGTAATCAAATCTCACTGTGGTAGTCCCAACTACCATTCCCCCCGAATGGTAGATCTTGTTACAGGACCCAAAGAAGAATTGGAATCTGACCATCTGAATACGGTCATCTAGGCTACGGTGCGATGTTGATGATGGTATAGTATTTAACTTAGGTTAATGCTTGTACTTTTGGAGTTGTATCTCAAGTATTCTTTTGATCACAACCATTTTGGACTAGTGTAGTGATCACGGCTTTTTAGTATGTTTTTATGTATGAAATATGTTTCAAGTATTTGGGATATTTTTAGTTTGGTGCATAGTATTGCTAAAGAAAAAAAAAAATAATCCGCTGCGAATATTGCATAATGCTAGATGCATGTTAGGAACATTGCATCTTATATGTCATGAACGGGGGCAGGTAACCTTGTGTTGCATGTCTCGACGCTTCAAATGTCCGTTCAATTCCAAGCGGAATTTGGGGGCGTCACAGCCATGGCCGCCCCAAAGTTTTTTGAAAATTTAAAATATCCCCTAGTTTTTATTTATATTTTTATAAATATAAAAAATGGCCCCCCCAAAAAATATTATACTCTTCAGAATTTCAATATACATAGAAATGCCCCTCTCCAATTTGTTTTTCCTGTAGTCCTAAAATTTTTATAATTTCTATATACTATTTATTTTTAGGGATGTGTCCTCACCAACATTAAATTAAAAGTGAGTTTAGGAGAAGTAATAAACTTATTAATACGGATCTCAAAGTTTTTAGTTAAACAATATTAGACTTCTTAATATGAAAATATAAGAAAAATAATTTAATTGATAATCTATATCAAAAATAGTTGAGAATTTTTATCCTCTAAACTTCATTGAGTAAGAAGAAATTTATTTAAGGTCTCAATTATAACATTATGTGCTTAATGTGGCATGAAAATATCTAAATTTTATATGACACTTGATAAATTAACTTATATAGATAATATTATAAAAGATCGCTAGATAGTTTTTATAAAAATCAATTCTAAACATTTCGTTATAAAATAATAATAAATGAATATTATTCTATAAAACATATCGTCAAAAATTAAAAATATATATTAAGTTGTGTTTTTATTATTTTATTTCTATGTATATGTAGCAAATACTGAGATAACTTATATATAATTATGTTTTTATGATTTTTAATCTCTTTTTATTTTACATAAATATGTCATACGGTAGAAAATTCGGCCCCTCCTAAAAAAGATTGTTCGTTCCGCCATTGAATAAGAACATTGGTTCCAATACCCAAATGGGACAAGTAAACAACAAAAAAACATATTATTCAGGAGTTTTGTAGTATTTAATATGTCACTTGCGATATTGAATTCTGTATCTTTTGCTTTCCATCATTATAAATGCTTTGATGGTCGACCATATTCATTTCTCTCTCCTATAGAAAATTTTTTCTCTCATCAGTAGGTTACATCCCCTAGCTTGGGATGGCTAGCCTGATAGAAAGCCAATGGAGGAGGAACTAACCAGACAATGGGAAAGGTTGGCCCTCACTGAGAAGGAAAGGGAGGGGGTTGTCTTGACAGCATCCTCTAAGGAAAAAGAGGTTCAAGGGAACCATTTTTGCTTGTTGGTTCTGATGGTAGCTAATAAGGTTATTAATAAGGAAGCTTTCAAGAGTATGATGTCAAAGGTTTGGAGGTGTGAGAGCTGGATTCAATTCTCAGATATTGGTATCAATAAGTTCCTAGTGGAGTTCAATAAAGAAAAGGACATGATGAGGGTGATCAATGGTAGGCCATGGTCCTTTGACCAATGGTTGCTGTGTCTTCAATCCTTTGATGACTCTATATCAATATCTGAAGTAGCTTTTGATAGGGAGGAGTTCTGGATCCAAGCTTATGGTTCACCATTTGGATGCATGACTCGAGAGATATGAAACCAGATTGGTAGTAATGTGGGCAAGGTGGTCAAAGTTTAGACTGGTGAGAGAGGTATTGGATGGGAGAAATACCTGAGAATATGAGTTGAGGTGGATATAACTAAATCTCTCCTAAGGGTTTTGTTCCTAAATGTAGAGGGTAAAAGGTATTGGGTGCATTTTAAGTATGAAAGGCTTCCATCTTTCTGCTTTAAATGTGGAGTCATTAAACACCTTCAGACCTCATGCCCAATGGCCAAGTCAGGGGATGATCAGTAGCAATATGGTGTATGGTTGAGAGCTCCTGTAGTGAGAGAGGGTGACTTCTAGTATAAAAAATATAGTGAGGGAGAAGGCCAGCCTACTAAACTTGAACCTCATCAATGGAGGGAAGGAGGGGAGGATAGGGATGAAGATAAAAGAGGTAGATCTGAGAACCAGGAAAGAAGTCAGGCTGCTGTTAAGGTTGCTGACATAGAAAAGGAAACTGTCATGGTTCAAGGGCAGGAATTCAAAGAGGGGACATAGTCAAAGGCAAAGCTCAATTTGGAAAGTCTAGAAAAGCCACTTAAAGTTGGTAAAACACTTTCCTTTTTTGAAAGGAATCTATGTGACATTCCTGGAGTGGTTAATATTGGCCATTCAAAGGAAGACACCCCTGCTGCTCAGAAAGTACAAGCCTAAGCCTATAACCTCATGTCAATAAAGGAAGCTACAAGTTCTAATGACCTATTGGATCAGGCCCATTCTCTGGACCAATTTCTAACTGACCAAGTCATGGTCTTAAAACAAGCCAAAACAAAGGCCAACTGGAAGAGAAGGGCCAAGGATAAAAGTCTCATCAAGTTCTCAATGGGTCAAGGGAGGGGTAAAGTAGGAGGGCCTACATGGAATAAAAGAACTACTAGTGCAGGTTGTGATAAGCTGTTGATTAAGAAAGTAAAACTCGAAGGTAGTGGAAGGAGGGGACCAATCAATGTATAAAAGGTGGAGGCTGTGGCACAGTCCCACCAATCTCAATGAGTTTCCTTAGCTGGAACTGTCGAGGGCTTGGAAACCCCAAGACAGTTCAAGACTTGCATCAATTGGTGCAAAAAAAAAGCTCAAAAGTTCTGTTTTCTTGATGGAAACAAAATATAAAAGAAACAAAATAAAAGCTGTCAAACACAGACTCAAGTTTGAAAACAGTTTTGTAATTGATTGTGAAGGCCTTAGTGGAGGGATAGCCTTCCTATGGAAGGATGACATTGAGACAGAGGTTACTTCCTATGAATCAGCCTCGGGACAAAGGCTGAATCTTGAGAAAATATCCATTATTTTCAACATGATACAGCTAAGGAAGCTCAGCAATACATCCCCTCCATTGCTGGGATGAGGATTGCTATGCCTTATGAGAAATACTTAGGACTACCTTTTATTGTGGTCGATACAAGTTTTTCAAAAGAATTTTGGACAACATTAGGAGTAGAATCAGCAACCAAAAAGTGAAAGTGTTATCTCAAGTAGGGAAGGAGGTCTTTATGAAAGTTGTCCTTCAAGCTCTCCTTACTTATACTATGAGTATTTTTAAATTGCCATCTTCTCTCCTCAAATATATCAATAGCATTATCCAAAAATTCTGGTGGGGGCAGCAAGAGGGAGAACATAAGATACACTGGATTTCTTGGAAGTGGATGGGGAGATCAAAATCTGAATGGGAGATAGGGTTTAGGGACCTCGAGCACTTCAATATAGCAATGTTGGAGACTGATCCAGAAACCTAAATCCCTTGTAGCTTAGGTGTTAAGAGCTAAGTATTGCAAAAGCTCAACCTTTCAGTAGGCAAAAATTAGCTCTAAACTTTCATTTATTTGGAGAAACTTCCTTGTAGCCAAACAACTTGTGGAGGTAGGTGCTTATGTTCGAATAGGCAATGGCAAGGACACTCATATTTGGAAGGGTAAATGGATTGCATATCCATCTCCAAGCAAGGTCCTCAGCATTGTAAAATTTTTAGACCAAGATGCCAGAGTTACAGATTTAATAGACCCTATCTCTAAGTAATGGAACTCCTTCCTAGTGCAGCCGGTTTTTGAGCATAGGGAGGCTGAAATGGTTCTGAAAACTCCCATAAGCTCTCTTAATAGTAGGGACAATGTTAGTTGGCAAGGCTCCGAAGATGGCAATTTCTCAGTTAGGAGTGCATATCACTTGGCTATGACTAGGAATTTGACAGAAAAGGGTCAAGCCTCGAGCAATGGTTCAACTAGAGTTGTTTGGGATCAAATATGGAAACTCAAAGTCCAACCTGGTGATAGAGTATTTCTATGGAAAGCATGCCTTAAGGATCTCCTCACCCAGTCTAACTTATTAAAAAGAAGAGTAGTAGAACATCCACTCTGTCCAATCTACTGTAGGGAAGAAGAAACTGTCATCCATACCATTTGGAACTGTAAATCAGCAAGGGATGTTTGGAGTAATTGTTCTATGCGATTACATAAGTGCTCTACCACCTGCCTCTCTATGTTGAACTTCTTTGAAGCCTTAACTATTTCTATGGACAACCAGGTTTTGCAGGAGTTTGCTGTTGTAGCTAGGAGAATTTGGTGGAGAAGAAACATGTTTATTTTTAAGGAAGGATTCATCCACCCGAATGAACTAATTAAAGAGGCAAGAGGCTTACTCAACATGCTAGAGGCAGAGGATGATGCCATAGCTGCTAGAACTAGTAAGCCTTGCGCCTATCAGCTGAAGCATAGTAGGCACCTCCCTCGATCTGGTTTAAGATTAACTGGAACAGTGCAATTGACAAGGGGCAGGGTCAAATTGGTGTTGGAGTAGTAGTGGGATAAGGAAAGCCAAGTTTTAGCCATAATGAGAATTAGAAAACCTTTGTTCCCTGTCCCTCTTCTTGCTGAAGCTCTTGGAGCACTACAAGCAGTCCAATTTGGTCTGGATCTAGGACTATCACTAGTCATCATTAAGGAGGACTCTTTGCAAGTTACTACTGCCCTTAAAGGTGATAAGGAAGGCTGGAGCTGTGCGAGTATGTATCTTGATAAAGCTAAACAATTGTTAAAACACTTTGCTAAGTAGGATGTTTTTCATGTTAGGCGAAATGGTAACACAATGACTCACTTATTAGCAAAAGATGCTTTGATTTCTAAATTGATTGTAACATTGGAGGAAATCTCTTTATGTATTTCCCATTTGAGTTAAAGAAATGGCACTAAGGTTTTACTTTCAAAAGGAAAAAAAAAATGCCTTGACTTGTTAGATTCGTCATTTCGCCTCCTAACATCCACTTCTGGGCATGATGATGCCTTAGCCCACCTTAATCTCTAGCCCTGTTGTTGGGCAGGACCAGTTCTAAGGCTGCTTAGTAATGCAGTTGGGCCTTAGGCCTTTTTCTTCGACATTAGTTTTTTCCCACTGGGTTGGCAAGGTTTTAACGAGACATATTCTTTATGTATGGTCATCCAAAGGAAGAGTGTTATAAACTTATTTATATGACCATTTTTAGCCATCAATTAAGACCATTTAGCAATCAATTAAGACCAATCTTTAGCAAGACCATTGAACTATCAATTAAGACTTATCTTTAGTCATCAATTAAGACTTAAGCTATACCTACTCCTTTGTACACACACATATATATGGGTATTATTCACTTGTATATGATCAAGTTTTTGTATTGAATAATAACTATTTCTCTTATAATATCCTCTTTCTCTTGCAATATCATTTCTCTTTTAGTTTCATAATGGAATCATATATAATCCTTTATTTGCCATGTTAAAGCTAAGTGATTTTATGATTTGGGGAGTAGTGGAATGGTCAACAGGCCAGGTCATGAGAGTGGTTCAAACAGATTTAAGAATCCAGCGCAGCAACAAAACCGCTGGCTCGAGTCTAGCCGCCCCAGCCAAGTCCACGACCTTGTGATCCAAAGTCAAAAACGCCGATTCACCGTTGCTGCATGCTGGGTACGCGGTCCCGGTGGTTCATGAAACTCGTTAGGTTTCCAATTCCAACAAAGATAATTCTAATAATAATCCAAAATGATATCTTGTGGTCCAACAAAGATAATTCTAATAATAATCCAAAATGATATCCTGTGGTGCGCGCATTTCAATTCCCGAGTCCTAAAGCTTACGGTACCGAAGAAACAACCCCTCAAAATCCATCATACTTAAAAGTGTATGTAGAATCTTCAAAGTCTAAATCAAACATTTATGAAATGTATATTTCCAACTAGAATTAAACGATGAGTATTAAGATGGTTGCATTTGAACATTATATTGCATCACATATATACTTGATGAGATGGAATTGATCATGATTTAATTTTAGAGATGAGTATTTTAGATAGATTAATTTTCTTTTAAAACTTAAAAAAGTGGTGGGTCCTTAACATTTAACAATATGTCTCAAGAAATTTTAATGAATTTTGTTATGAATTTTAAGTTATTTTTTTAAAATTTGAAAACTAAAAATGTTAAAAGATGTTTAGATTGATTGACGTGTCTTTTCTCAATCAATGTGTTTGCTTTTCTCCTTGTAATTATTTTTAGTGGCTACCGGCCTAGCCTAGTAAATGGCAGGCTAAAAGTGGTCGGAAGAAATTAATAAAAAGCATATATATATATATATATATATATATATATATAAGTTAGATTACATGATTTAAGGTCTTGATGAATGTAATTATGAAGTGAAGAAGAAGACTGTGTCCATTGGGAACTTAAGGTGGCAGCATTGACTATTATGTGCCATTGCAGACTGCCACTAGCTAAAAGTTAATTTGTGTAATTGTCCTGATCTTCAACTGGTCGATGTATATATCTTCCATCCGATCCTATCAATTCCATTTAAGATTTGATGAATTTTACAAGCAGTATTTGTACATAAAGTTATACTGTTCAAAAGTCTTGCACCACGCACACGTACCTGCTGATGTATGTCTTTATTTTTTTATTTTTATCTTTTTATTTCTTTTTTTCAAAAAATGTGTGGTGTAGTGCTCGGTAGAATTTTTCTTATACATAAATCCCAAATTAAGAGCTTGCCTCATTTTTCAAACATGCATGCGCTGTGCATGACATTTTGGCATCACCAACCCAGGCACAAATTAAACTAGAAAAGAAGAAGAAAAATCAACAGGAGGCCATTCGGGTACTGCCTTGAAACTCTTGAATGCACTGACAAATTTAGAAGAAAAGAGTTTGGAAATAATAAGCCTACATTTTAGACTATTTTTCCAGTTGCATGCATACATGAATATTGTTGAAGAAGACTGCTCGTATAATTGACACATCCACACGTTAAGAATTTAGTGGGTTTAGCTAAAGAAGAATAAATTCATTGACTCAATTAAGTAACTTTTTGATCGATCTGTCTCCCTATTATATATATATATATATTTATATATATTATAATAATAATAATATAATTACTATTTTGAATTTCATAGTACTTATCTATATGAAGAGCTGCAATGCTAGCTATATATAATATAGCTCATAAATATTGTATATATCAAACAAAATGAAAAGCTCTTCGGAGTAGTACTGTTTTAATCAAAATATTTTGAGTTTTATTACTCACAAATTCGTGTGTAAACACAATACTAACTTATAGCGTAGCCCAGAATAGTAATAATGTGTTTGGTCTATCAATAAATTAATAGCATGCAAATAGATTCATGAGATTGTTGGAGTTTCACACGTTTTCTCTTTTCCTCTCCAGTTTTAATATCTTACCATCTAGGGACGTCATGACAAATTAATGATCAATTAATTCTCAGATAAGATCGAGTACGTACTAGTTTGTTTCTTGTCAATCTGTTTTTATTTTTTTGCTTATTCTTTTTCTACTTTGTTGTTTTTTCACCACAAGAAAACTATTTAGTTGTGGTTAGTTATTTCTTGTAAAAATAACTATTTTCTACTAAAATGAGTATGTTTTTATCACAAATAGTCATTCTCTTTGCATCTAATCTATCACAAAAGATCATTTTTTATAGTGCTTATACATGAACAAATGAATTTGAATTTCCGTGCACGTCGGATGATATAGATAGCTCCATCCAAAGATGGGAATTAGTGCTAAATGATGAAAGAAAGCTAGCTATCTGAAACGTGACATATATGTGTCCACCACTAATGCAGTACTACATCATTTCTTTCTTTCGCTGTAATCTAGATTCCCATAAACATTTGGAAAAGTCGAGCAAATTCAAATGGATCAAGCAAATGGAACTTTAAATGATGATGAGAGCATTATGCTAGATGTACATAAGCAAACGTTGACATATATCCTATCCATATAATTCATAGATGGTGAGGTCAGAGTGACTAGAACATGAAGTAAGAGGCTGCTTGTTGGCCATATGTTCCATATCTCGAATAAAGCTTGATCTTCTAGTTTAATTTTGATTGGATTTTGACTAATTCCCATTAAGGGTTTTTTTTTTTTTTAATTAACTGTGAATATCTATCAAGTTTCCTATCTATCTATCTTAGGATTACGATGATATATATATATATATATATATATATATATATATGTCGGTAGTGAAACGTGCAATTGGATGGTGTCATTTTCATACATTGATACATATATAAGATCAACACAACTGTCGCTGACTTATTGCCCATATGGTGCGTTTACGGCGTACGTTGATGAAGACATGATCAAGAGTCATATGACCATGTCAATATCTCACCAACATTAATTTTAGTTTCTTATATATAATAATATTGTAAAGAAGTTCTAGATGGACCTAGCTAGCTAAATGCATGCAGCTAGGAACAGAATGTGCTCAGTTAATTACATCCATCAACCGTGTGTATATATATATATATATATTTATAAATATATATATATATATATGCTCCAAGTTAATCCCTGAAAGATGGGAGCTTGATGCCTTATCTAATCGACAGCGGACAGGCCCACCGGCATTCTTAAACTCCAAGCTGGAGGCTGAAATTATATAATTAAGATTTACGTAGGTTTTGTTTTTCTAATTGTGAAAAACTCAATCCTCTAAGTACTAATCTCATCTAAAAGATGCTTAGTTGTATAGTTCTATAAGATTTAATTTATTAATATATGAGTTTTGCTAGGTACAAGCATACTTTGTGTACCAATTCTCGTACCGATCACCTTTTTTATTTAAAAAAAAATATTAAAAAAATTTTGAAAGAAGAAGAAAATCTCTTATCTCATGAAAATTATTTATGTTTTCAATTCATATCGTTTTATTAAACATATACCTTATATATCAATATTGGTATGCGAATTGGTGGATAAAGTGTGGTTGCAAGAAAATTTTTCCGTAATATATATAGGTATATTATATGGTATGTATTATCACTACAAGAAAAATAGGTATTTATGACTACAATATATTTTGCAACCAAAAGGACTATTTCTAAGTCCTTTTGGTTGCAAAATATTGATTACAAAAATTCATTTCTCTTGTAATATACTTTATTGAATTAGGATCTATAATTTACTAAGGAAGATAAATTTAATTAGTCATGATATATAGTATTAAGATTTTGGGACGGAAGGGAAAAAATCAAATACTAAAGGTTGTTTGAACTAGAAAATTCTAAGTTCGAGATAGATAGACAGTTCAGATGAGATGAAATATTTTGTTAAAAGTTGAATAAAATATTATTATAATACAATTTGACCTTTTTCATTTGAGATCTACAAATTTAGATAAGAATTTGCAAATATCTCAACCCGATATTAAGACGTACAACTTAAATTGGATCCTATATATATATATATATCTCAACGCGATATCTCAACCCGATATTATATAATTAAGACGTACTTAAATTGGAAATATCTCAATAAATATCTCAACGCGTTAAGTTTCTGGTTAACTTGTTTCCAAGTTAGGAAAAGAATGAAATAGTTTTATGATGTGGGTAGCTAACCAACGTCTACATTCGACGTTCGTTTGATTGGATATTAACTTCATCACATGATGAAAATCTAGGTGAGATGAGTGGCCTAAAATAGTTGATCACTTCCTCGCTTTGCGTCTATTGATGTATATTCTACGTATGTTAATTTAAGGTGTACGTGCTAGCTAGTTTTAAAGCTTTCAACGTCAAGGATCGGCAACCTTTAAGAAACGAAAACAAAGTGCAAAATAATTGTGTGATGTTCATTGTAGCCACGATACTTGATGCTATTGGCCTTGAAGCCGTTATCAATATAACTTTCCTTGGTGTGCATCGTTTGTGCTATACGTACGCCACCGGCCATGATCAAGTGGTCAATGTAAATTAAATTTATTAATTTCAAGTGACAAAGCTCTTACAAGACCGTAATTTACACAAATCATTCATGCATATATATATATATATGATTAAATTTGAAAAGAAAGATTATTGATTTATTCGAGTAATTAATTATTATAAAGCGCCAGCTTGTAGAATATACAAATATATAATATTGATGTAGGATTCGAAATCCGAAATGACAGTACTTATATATACTGTCATGGTCATATGGAAACGAATATTTTTGCATGAGTACTAAGAAGAACATGCAGGAGAAACATATATATATATATATTTATATATAATTTTGCTCAGCTGTCAGGACTCATGAGAATTGATGTTGTTCTCATCAGTACCTTATCTGTCACTAAAACATACATAATAACGTTAATGCTCGATCTTCGATCTACTCTACAGTGATAGTTTTGGTTTATATGAAACCAAATTTAACGATTCTTAACGTACGTGTTTGGCAACGTTATAATTGGAGATGATAGTATTGCTAATTTATAATTTCTGTTCTAAACAAAGTTAAAATTACACCTACCTACCTAATCCAACAATGATATCTCAATTGCCTAAGTTTTGGAACCAATTAGTTGGAGTGGCTACATATCTTGCATGCCGAAGTTGTCTTTCTTAAACAGTGTCCCAAGCAAAACCTTTTGAATACTGTTGTCAAAGAAGAAAAGGAATATAAATATAGCTACATACCTATAGATATATATATATATATATATATATTCTAAATGAAAAGGATAAATCTCAACGTGACAAAATATATATTTATTTATTTGATTATTTTAAAGTAATACTCTAGCTGTAAATTCTCTTATTTGTCAGTAATGGAAACCATACGTAAGAAAAGACAAGAACAATAAATTAGAATCCCAAGAAGGGGCCTCAGTGGTTCCAAAAAAAAGAAGGGGCCTCAGTGTAGGAGTAGTTGAGACTGAAATAATTAACACCTTTATTTCAAATAATGTTATATAAAATTATTTTTATATATTTTATTAATATAATTAATTGTATTAGTTCTTTTAATATATAATCAGTCATAATAATAAAATATTCAAAAAAGATACACAAAAATAATTACAAATAAAATTTTTGTTTTCAAAATCCAGTCTCAGCTGGTGTAGCAAACAGCAATGCCCATATAACTAATACGCTTCCTTGAATTGAATGCTTTCAAATTTTAGGGAACCAGCAGCTTCCTCGTTTTATTTATTTATTTATTTATTTTTATAAGCAAAGCTTCCTCCTATTTTTAAAACCTAATTAACTAGTACAATATTATACAAAGCTTGCTCATGTAATTCCAAACTTGTTTTTTTGTTTTTTGTTTTTTTGTTGTAATTCCAAACTAAGTTTTGAAGTATCACATGCATGGTGTAAATCATGATATTTTTATACACACAGATACATACATACATATATAGATACTAGGTGAAAGTAACGTGCAATGCATGTTTGCTTGATTTATATTTAATTTTTTTTGTTAAGAAATAATTTTTTATTAATAAAGACATAATGTTTTTGGTTAATTAAATAACCAACGATATAATATTTATGTAATTAATAAATAATTACACGTTGTGATATATTATAAAGGAAGAGCATTAATATAATCTATAGTGTAGTCCTATAAATAAACATCGCTCATAGTTTTATGAAAACTGTTTAAGATCATTTTAATTCTAGGATGACGATCTAACATTTTCCTTATCTTGCATTGCTTCAATAGAGAAGACATTAAAATGCCTATATTTTCTCTCTTTCAATTTCTCTGGATTTACATAAGCTCGAATCTTCCAATTTTTTTTTGATAATTTCTCCACAACGCTTTTAACATATGGTCGATGCTCCTACAAAATAAATTTAGAATAGCAGATTAATCTTTCATATATTCAAAGTGCAAAATAAGAAGGTAACAAAATATGAATAAACTATAATTTAACTATTGATTAAGAGAAAAAACCAACAAACCACAAACCCAAGAATTCCAAATTTTTTAAGTTTAGCTTCTAGAGAACCAAACGCAACATTATGATTTTCTTTTTGTTATAGCTATAATAATACATCAACGAAACCAACCAACATTTATGAAATCAATCCTAAACTCTTCGTTAAATGAAAACATTTTCCTCTGAAATTTAGTGATCCGAGATAAACTAAGTAATTTGTAAACAGACTAAACCTATCTCCTCATAATTTGTTCTCATATATATAAATTATATATATATGAGAACTTATATATATGAGAACAAATTGTTTCCCTTATATATATAATATATATATAAATAATTATAAATCCCTTATAGCGTAACCCTTCACAATTCGTACCCTCCCAAGATATTTTCCCTCTCTCTCTCTCTCTCTCTCTCTCTCTCCATCTTCCTAGATCTACCATCGCCAGCAAGCCCACCATAATCCGCCAGTCACAGCCTCGCCGCGGCCATGATCTCCATGCTCTCCTCCACACCCCTCGCTTCTGAGACACTCTCCTGTGAGCCAAACTTGCCCAACAAGCCACTACCCTCGACGGAGGCCACTCGATGGTTCCTCCTTAGTGCTTCTTCGTCATCGTTCAGTCATGCCATTTCCAAGTTGAGCCTTCATTGCATTTATTTCCCTCGGTGAGCAGTTCCCCTCATAGTTTTTGGTACCGTACCGTACCGGCCAGTACGGCCGGTATTTTCCGTACCGGTCACTAGGCCGGTACAGGTATGGTACCTGTTTCGTACCGGCCGTACAAGCCTGTATTTCGGCCTGTACCGGCCGGTATTTCGGCCATTTATCTTTTTTTGTTTTTTCATTTTTTTAACCTATAATCTCATTTTTTTATCCCTAATTCATACTAGACTATTTATAATTTATATATACATATGTATTCATGTATAATTTATTCATATATAGACTATTATTTTGAAATATATTTTATATATATATTTATTTATATATCGATTATCCCGAAACGGTACACGAAACAGTACTGGTACCGAAATATTTCTTTCCAGTGCCTTGACCGGTACGCCATCCGGTACGGTATTCAAAACACTGGTTCCCCTTCACGTTGATCTCTCCCTCTCTATTCGCTCATCTCTCCCACCACCGAGCCCTTCCTTCTCCCCCAGCCCGAGGCCCGTAGCCCCTTTCTCTTCCCTCCCACGGACGGCTTCTCTCTGTACATCTCTTTTCTCTCTTTCCTCCCTCAGATTCGCCATTGAGGGTCGCTCGCCATCACCCATGCGCACACCAGATCTCCATCCCTTAGCCATACCCTCCTTCCCCAGCCAACGCCAACTTTTCTCTCCCTCACCACTCCCTCGCCATCACCCACTTGCCTAAACCACCCCACCACTGCCGTGCTTTTCAAAGGTCAGAATTTTTTTTTTCAATATTTTCAAAAGATTTGTGCGTGGTGGGTATCATGATAGATTTGAGTGTTTTTGGTTGGTGTCGTTGTAGATCTGGACAGATTTTTCCCTAGGTCGTGCGTTATGCTAGATAAATTGGTTTTGGAGAGAGAAACGAATGAGTGAAATAAAAGAGAAAACGTAAAGGTATGGAAGAAATTAAAGAGAAGATAATAAATGAATTTAGTTGAATTTAATAAACGGAGTGAACTTTAACGGAAACAATAAAATTAATGGTCAAATAACAAATTTCCATTAAAACAGCAAATTTCTATTAGATAGACTCTTTTTATATAGATAGACTCTTTATATATATATATCAAATTAATATAATTGAAACGGCCACATGAGTCAGTCATTGGTCTTTTTCTCCCACATGAGTCAGTCATTGGTCTTTTTCTCTTTATTTTTATATAAATTTTTATCTTTCCTGGAAGCTGATCATGACTATTTTGAAAACTTATCAACAGAATCTGAAAACAGATGAAACTTGAAGTAGTTGGAGATCATCAAGAGATCGAGATATGATATCTGTAAGACATGTTGGGATTATTATTTGTTGTGGAATCTAGCTAGACACCTGTATTTTAGCGTACTCTGATAAATTATATATTAATTAATATTTATTATATATACGTTTATATACATTATTAATTAAGCACGTTTTTGGAGATGAACATACGCATGTGATCCCTTCTGCCATAACAATTTGGAAGAGATGGAACACGTATTGGCCGGGCTGGATGATCTGATCAGGAAAGAAAGTCAAAAAGGTAAATCCTGTACTTAAGGCTGAGGAAAAGAAAGAGTAAATATTGCATGCATGTACTGTCCAATCTCAACCTTTTCCTTCGTTCATTTATATACATTATATATTCATTTACAGCCCTAGCTTTATACACGTAAATGAATTAGTTTATTTGATAACTAGCTAGGTACTCACTTGGTTAAGCTTGAATCAAATTCAATCTGTAAAAAAAAACCTTATTCGTAAAAGTAGATATTTGCTCGATTTGTAAATGACACATATCCAACAAAACTCGATTCGACTCGGCTAAGACTAGTTCAGGCTCGCTGGTTTATGCTCGAGTCGACTCGATTAAAATTTATTCATATATTGATAAATATATACATACATCTATGCATATATATATATATATATATATATATTAGCTAATAATATAAGCATACCACTTTTATAATTAAATATATAATATGTATTCTAATTACTTATGTCTATATAGTGAATATACTTCATAGGTATATTGTATAATTTGTATAATAATTAGTTGATAAAATTTAATAATTTCATATAATAGTATGTGAGAACCATATATGAAATAGATATATGTTATCATATTAAGTGTATGTATTAATAATATATGCAAGCATATAATATATAGTTATTTTGGATAAATATCAATTAGTTATATATTAATTATTTATAAATTTTATAATTTAATAGAGGTTCTACTTGTTAGTTGTATAAATTCAATATTAGTTTTTTTTATTCATTTAATTTATTAATTATTAAATCTTATTCAAAAAATAAAAAAAAAACAATTCAAGCTCGAGCTCGAGCTCGGCTCGACTGGAACTTGTTTGTGGGACGAGCTCGAGCTCGAACTCGAGATGAAAGTTTAACTTATCAAGTCGAGTTCGAACAAAGAATTACAAAAAATCTTGAGCTCGGGCTCGAGTATTTTAAGTCTAGCCGAGCTTAGCAAGCCAAAAACCGGCTCGGCTCGGCTCGATTATAGCCCTAGACAAAGTCAAATTCCAGACGTACACATTATTACACAAAATACTGCTATCCATTGCTCAAAACTGATAAACTTGAGTGATGGTTTTTCTAATTCCAGTTTAGGAACTGATAATCTTGGCCAGTTTAGTTGTTAGAGTATATTGAGATCAATTTAGTTCAGTTTAATTAGGGTTGAAAACCGAATTGTCGGCGTCGGTTTCAATGGCAAACCGATACACCACCGACAGATTAAATCTCCAAACTTCTCGATCGAAACCAATCGACAGGGAAGAAGAGAACCGGTCGGAGTTTGATCTGTCGGCACCGATCGGTTCGACGGTCTAGGGATCGGTTTCCACTTTCCATTGGTGCAGTGTGACTTCAACGGCGACGAAGGAGGAGGTGGTGGCCCATGCTCGCGTGCGAGGTTGTGGTCTCACCAAAGATAGAGTAGAGAAGAGAGTCTGAGAGAGCGAGCGAGAGAGAGAGAGACTGAGAGAGCGAGCGAGAGAAAGAGAGAGCAGAGGTGAGAGAGAGTAGAGGAGACGGCGACGGGCGAATGAAGAAAAGAGAAGAAGGGTTCTGGCTAACCTTAGACTAAATAGTGCTGTTTGGTGAGACCAAACGGCGCCGTTGCATTTATTTTTTTCGTATAATGCGTCATCAAAACGATTCCGTTTTCACTTAAGTGAAGTGAAACGGCATTGTTCCATTTAAACATATTTGAAAAAAAAATAAGGATAGCTGATATCGGCCAGTTCAGCGGTTTTTCTCTGGGTTGAACCGCGAACCGAACCGACCAACGTCGGTTTGGCTTAAATCCTACCGTTGGCCGACCGGTTCTCTGACGGTTTCGGCTGATTCCCTGCTCCGGCGGCCGCTCTGATCGGTTCCGGCCGGTTTTTTGATTTTCTGTACAGCCCTAAGTTTAATTTTAAGTTAAATCTAACATCTAAATATACAACTCTTAAATCACTAAATTTATTTTAATTCAAAACTTTTTTACAAGTGGGGCTACAACATTTTGCAACTCAAGACCTCTTTACAAATAGGACCTATAACTTTTTTTAATTTTTCATAAATAAATCTAAACTCATCTCAACAATATAATAAAATGAGATGATATAATTTTATATTAGTTGAATAAAATATTCTTTAAAGCTTTCGTAGAAGTGAAACTCGCAATTGAATTAACATGATATATTTATTTTAAAAAAAAAAAAAATCTACATTCTAAATGACAAGTCATATCACTTTATAACTTTATTAATTTTGTGAATTAAATATTTGGATTAATTCGCATTTGAGATTTGTCACGCCAAAGCGTCGTTGAGATTAGATTTAGGGCAGTTCACATAATGATCGATTTATGTACGGAACGTCCAAAAAAAATTAATTCCCCATAACTGAGGTGGTTGTGACTTTTATTGTAGTGCCGTGGTCGAGATGTCCTTTCAAATGTCAAGATTTCTGGCCAGATTTTGGCTCTGGAGATTTCCGTCTCTACCATTTTTGTCATGTTTTAATTTTCAAAGCTAATTGGACAAGAAATTTCTAGTTGCTTACCAGAGAAGTAGTAATGAACTAATAATGCAAGGCCGGGATTCTTGACGTTTCATGCTCATCTCGTTGTCTTTTCAAACACAACAACCGCCGATCCAGATCGACGTGCTACTCACGAAAATAGATTCCCGGCGTAATTAATGTGACCTATTTTACAATTTTATAATATATATATTTTTTATTTAAACAAAAAATTCAAAATTACATTTAAAAGAATTTTAAAATATCAATATCTTATTGAGCCATAATACGCGTGTTTATTATTTCTATATTTTATTACGTACGTAGTGTGAAACTTGTGTACTGATTGTTTCTTTCGATTATAAATGTACGAATGGTCCCAAAATGGCAAAATGCATGTGCAAATAAATGAATATACAGAGATACAGATCCAGGAATGTCCAATTGTCCCGGCCCCCGGGCCTGTTTTGAATATCTAAATTTAAACTATTTTATTTTATTTTATTTTATATAATTTTTATAATTTTTATATAAAATATAATAAATAATTTAATTTTTTTAATTTTAAAATAAAATTAATATCAAAAAATTATATTATAATAATATTTTATTCAATTTTTAACAAAACATCTTATCTTATCTCATCTCAATTATATAATAAAAAAAAAGAAAAACAATTCAGAGCACCTTCTAGATCTAGCTCGCTCGGGACAGTTTTGACTTGAATCATGGAAAAAAATGCTTTAGTTTTTTTAAAAATGGAAAATGATAGGCCGGGTGCGCCCATTTTGAACGACACTTCTTTTTATAATTATTGGTCAATGAAGAAATTATTAGTGAATTTTTGTTTTTTTCTAATTTTTTTAAAAAATATTTCAAGATATTTTAAAAAAATAAATATATTTTGCACTATCGGTACAATGCAAGAAAACATTCTTAGTCCTTTAACACTGTCCGAAAAAAATTCTATAAAAATAATTTTAAAAATTAACGTGACTTGATGTTATATGTTAAGTTATAAAATTATTTTTATTATAAAATAGATCTAACATATAATATAAAATTATATCAATTTAAAAATTTATTTTTATAAAATCTTCTTTTTTTTTAATTTTTTTAATTTTTTTTATAGCTATAATACTTTTCAATTATTATATACCAGTTATTTATTAGCTTAGTGAACGTCGTGGACATCTTCGTATATATGCAATATGTTGAATCGTTGCTTATTATAATATATGTTTATATATATATATGGATTATATATATGAGCATTCCAAATTTGCAGTACTAGACTACTAGTATATATATATATATATGCTGGCCGATATATGTTATAAAAATTAAACAGATGGAGTAGTACTGGAGCAAGATTCGAGATAAGTGGCCGAGAAATCATGATGAAAATAACATAAAACACTTGAAAATTAGTTGTTGAGGTAAAGGGTTTAAAATAAGATTAATGATTGTTGTACTGTTTATGTCTTGTTCATGCATTACTTTGCGCTAGAGATCAATCTAAGCTCTTAAATAAACTAGTAAATATACCAATAATTTCATCTGCTATTGTGGAATCATATAAATAATAAACACTTAAAAAGAAGAAGCTCAAAACTGATTAGAAAATGTCTGAAATTCTTGTTCTTTTTATTATGAGAGAACGAGAATTAGCCACTACTACTTGAAAATACCGAGATACCCAAGCATTCTTATCCTTCTACCTATTTAAATGAAAAGAAAAACTTGAATTAAACCAAAACATATTTTAATATATTACATAATTGGATATTGTTTTTGACTATGTATTTGGTGCAACAAGACTTGCTCGAGGTTGACACAAACTACTTTATTTATCGATAGATATTAAAAAACATTAGCAACTGAAAATAATAATACATCTTTAGAATTATCTTTGTTTAAAGAGAATTATTATATATGTAAAGAGATTATATAAAAATAAATTTATAAATTAACGTGACTTTACGTGATCGATGCATTATATTTATTTTATATTAAAATTAATTTTTTAATTTTAATAACGTCAATTTATAAAATTATTTTATTTAATCTCTTTTATGTTAAAGTATACCTCCTGTTTAAATGGACAGACATAAATGTTATTCTTGTTCAAACGTGCAACCCTTTAAAAGGTTAAATCGTGGTATCACGGGGAAAACGACAGTGTACTGGTTCGGTCAGCACAGGAGTTTTCTTTTTGCTGTTTAGTTGTTTGGCAGTACAGAAAGGTCAAAATTTAATTTATTATTTTGTAGAAAACTTGAACCATATATACTTTAATTGAGGCTGGAGGCAGTTGAAGATATGGACAGCCTCTTTAATTAAGAATTTGTCTACGTAATTATATATTTCTGTGGACCAGACCTAATTACGCTCTCTAATCCCACTTTCCAAGTATTTATGAGATTAACTTTTAAAGCTATTTAAGTGGTAGTTTGAATTGAAAAACACTCTCGACTAATTTCATATTATCTTATCTCGTTTCATCTTATCATTATAATTTTTTAAAATTTTTATATAAAATATAATAAAAAGTTCAAAATGTTCAAATACTAAAATAATAATAATATTAAAAAAATAATATTTTATTCAATTTTCAAATTTTATATATAACCGTTTTATCTCATCAATCTCACTATTTAAACAATCTTTAGACCTGCCAATTACATGCAATTGCTTAGAAAATTATAATCTTATGTATGCTAATAATAATAATAATAATGATCGATGATGATGAAAATGATCCACTAAACTGAAAGTACACAAATTAGATCACAATATGAAATGGCAACTCCTCGGTTGTTCCACGCCCATCTGGCCGGCGGTCCAGCACATGAGTTGTATATAGTAAAAAGAGTAATCACTACAAGAAAAATGAGCTTTTGCGACCAATTAATAGCAACGAAAAGAGTATTAGCAACCAATACTCTTTTGGTTGCTAATACTCTTTTCGTTGCTATTAACTGGTCGCAAAAACCCGTTTTTATTGTAGTGAATACAGATCAGACAAATTTTAAATGTAGTCTGTTATATATAAAAAAAAAGTACTAAATCTTAAAAAAAAAAAAAATTCACACTTTTTCGCAATAAAATTTACTTTTTTTTTATAAAAGATTTGTATGAAATTTATAGATTTGTATATATTATCATTTAGAAATGGACGGCGGATAATTCTGGTATAAAAGTATTAACTTATAATTCTGACTTCATCCTGCTTTGAATATTTGCACTTGAGCCAACATGACATTTCGTATCGTCTTTTCCCACTGGTCTCAATCTAATAAGGAATAGGAAAAAAGCAAGTGCAGATCCCACTACTTACGAATGTTGTTTATGAACGAAAATGACGTTATGATGATCCTAACACACGCAATCAAAGTCTCTTATCTTGGTCATCAAGCACCTGCATGCTGCAAATTAAATTAATTGAATAAATCAAGTATATTAACAGGGTTTTGTCTTTAATTGGTTGCCATACAAATATTATAATTAATAGGTACGAATTAAAAGTGGAAAAAAAAAACAACCAAGAAATGCATGGTGAGATGAAAGCATCAAATGGGTTATGGTCTGAACACGAGTCACGACACTGACTGCATCAAACTTAAGAGCCTTACCCAACTTCTTATGAGTCAAACGTCAAATCTCTTACTCTTATATTTTACAGTTTCCTTTTAATCTGATTTTTTGTTAGTACTATATTGAAATAACAATTAAACTTTTAGTAGCTTATAAGTGAATGAGTTACACGATATATAAAATAGAATATAAGGGTAGATAGATAATGATAGTGTCACCCAGTACGCGTCACTTTCAACACATAGACGCATTAACACTATAGGCGTACTTAGTATCGTCGTAAGTGACAGATTTATTTTAATTAAATGATATGATGCATTGCTTGAGTTTTTACAATTATCAATGACAGTTATTTTCTGACCGTTTGATTTAAATCAAAACGAAATATTGCATCGGTGCCTGCTATTTACATATATTCGTTCTAAAATTAGTGTTCAGAATTTAATCTGCACTCTATATAAACAGTGTTATATCCTGAGGACATAATTTTCAAGTTCTCTTTTGCATAACTCAATTTCTGAGTGGGAAGCAATATGTATATAAGAGATAGATTCACAATCGCCTCACTGTTTGTAAATTTCGATCTCTATTTGCTATTCTGATTCTAACATTTTGTACTTGGGATTTATTAATGAATTTTATTTATCAAAAAATAGAAGAATATTTAGCACCAAAATATTTTATAAAATAAATTTATAAATTAATATAATTTGAAGAAATATATTAAATTATAAAATTATTTTAATTATTAAATAGATATAATATGTCATATGTAACAATATCAGTTTGAATTTTATATGTTTATTTTTATAAAATTTCTTTGTTAACTCTTGCCAAAATAAAAACATTTCACTGACCGGGCATGCATGGAAGTGAAAATTCATCAATACTATAAGGAAAATGTATAATTATTTTATAATGATTATAATAATAAAAAATACTATACATAATAGTATTTTATGAAGATATTCATAATTTAAAACATCCTTATATAAAGAATTTAACTGTGGATGAAAGTGCGCAGCCAAGAACGTAGCGAAAAAAAGTATACGGCCGGCCTACTTTTATTTGCGTTCATTTTGCTTTTAGATTTTTCGTGATATCGTTAATGTAGTATCATCATCATCACGAAAGCACACCTCAGTTTTAGCAAGATATTATGCATGTTATACAAATTATCAACTTTTCAAAATTTTTCATAATTTTAATTTTAATATTACTTAAATATAAAAAAATTATTTTTAAATTTTAAACTTTTTATCTAATCATTATTCAAATATAAAAATCAATACAACTTTAAAAACTTAAAAAAATATTAAAAAATTAGATTCAAACAACTTTTTAATTTTATATATCAATTTTCACAAACTATAATATAATATTTATTTTTAAAAAAGAAATGCTATATATCACCCAATTATACCCCTTACTAGGAGTATATAAGAACTGCCCGAATAGGCTGTGAATTGATTAGACCGATCGTTGGAGCACGGAATTAGCAAAGAATTGGTCTTGCGGGTGATAGAAATTGAGGAAAAATCGATATCGGCGGTTCAGCACCGGCTTGAACTCCTAGGAAACCATTGAACTTATCGATTCAGTCTATTTATATATATATTTTTAATTATATGTATATAAAAAAACGTCGTTTAACTTAAATGAGTGCAGCCCTAACGTTTACTCTGCCTCATTGACATGGTACTACCATGTAGTAACATGTTATTTATTTAAAAAAAAAAAACACAAACATAAAAATGGTAGAGGGGCTAAGATTTCAGTTTTCCTATTTTTGTGTTTTCAAACGCCAATTTGTTTAGAATATGTGTTTTTTTTTATAAATAAATTAGGTACGTAGAATCACATAAATAGTGCAAAATGAGCAATATAACTTGAGGAGCATATATAATAGCATTATTCTTTTAAGAAATATTTTGATTTGAGATATATATATTTTTTTATCATTTCTCAAAATCTAATCTCAAATAAATTCTCACAATTCTCAAATATTTCCGAGCATTCTTAATATTCAAACATATATGTCGTTTTTAACAATGTTCAAACTACATGAGATCGATGCGAATTGACCAAAAACCTGCTCACCTATCTTTTCTTATTTATTTTAGTTTAATTTAAATGTTTTCTATTTAAATTTTCTCGTTAAACATACATTTACTCGATTAATAAAATACAATTTTCACAGACTTTTTAACTATTAAATTAATGTTTTACTAAACATTATTTTACTGAACAAAAGTATGAATTAGTAACATTATTAATTTGCTAAACAACGAGACTTGATCGTTTGGAAGCATCGAGACTATGGACATGTTTGGACATTTGGAATATATAAGAATTTTATAAATTGTAATAAAATAATTTGAGTGAATATATTTTATTTGAATTTGGGAGATGAAAGAGAAGAATTAATTGAGTATAACTATTATAGAATTAAAAAATCATTAGAATACAACTTTTTAATATTATTTTTATGTTTAAGTTTATAAAATTTATATTGATTTTTGTATTTTATTTTGAATTTTATAAAAGATGTATTGATTTTAATGTTTGAATAATAATTATTTAATTTTCAAAATAAAAGATGTATTGATTTTAATGTTTGAATAATAATTATGTAATGATTAAATAAAATATTAAAAATTAAAAATTATTTAATATTTAAATGATGTTTAAAAATAAAATTACCACAACTTTTAAAATTTAGGAGAAATTTCAATTTCTCATATATGTAAACAGTAAAATGCACTGATTTGGTTTGATCGTACCAATAGATCATCAGACTAGTTAAACCTACGTGTTATTCGGACATTGGACGATGAAACTAATCAACCTTATTCGGACTTGTGTCAAGCCTACGTCTCGCAACCATCAATATTTAAAAGGTCATTAATATATACATAATATCTCAATCACTATTTAATATATATAGAATAATAATAATAATAAATAAATTAGAGATTAAAGGATACTGAAGCATGCACCCGAACGACATATTAAAAAAGATAACATAATATATAAGAAAACACTGTAGCCACCATTGGCTAATTTTTTTTTAAAGATTAAGAAAATTTTGTTTAATATTATTATAAATTTTTTATAATTTTTTAAAATGTTTAAAAGTATTACAAAATAATTTAAAAAAGAAATATTTTTTTTTTACTTAGCATGACTCCTAGCGGGAGCCACCAAGACTGTAGCACCATCCTAATATATATGTCGTCTGAGTTGTCAACATAAAATAGGAACGGTCTAGGTGGAGGCAGTAGCAGCAGCTAGGGACATCTTTTAGGATTTATAAAAAATTATCATTTATCTTAAAAATTAAAATTGATCAAAAGACATAAATTTTATTATTTATTTTATATTTTAACGCTTTTATTCACGTGTGGGTCAGACCATCTTTTAATATTGACCAAATACGTGTAATATTTAAGTAAATAGTATAAAGTGTAGAGTAAGAATTCAAACTCAGGACCTTTACTCTAATATCATATTAAATCATCACTTATTCCTAAAATTAAAATGTAGATTTTATTATTTATTTTATATTTTATCAATCTATACATATACTTCAAATTACTTGAAAGAAAACATAGTCTAACCAAAGTCTAAAGTGTCTCTACAACCAATATTAATATTAGTAATGTATTAATAAAAAAATTGTAAATAGATTATTTTACGTAGTTTTTAAGATACATAGTTTAGTAATTTTTCGAATAGAATTTGTAAATAATCTACTTTATTATAAAATATTTTATCTAATATATTATATAAAATTACATTATTTTATATAATTCTTTTGTATCTAAATTATATTTCTTCAGAATACAATCCTCGGTAAATGATATTGCTAATCATCTTGCATGCATCACTGGGATTACTTAAGTAGTACTACATGATGTGTGAACATGCATCTTCCAAGTGTACAGGAAGACAAATTGCCAACCCCTCATGTCGTCAATGCATGGTCATGTGTGAAATCCAAATTCATTTCTTTGCCTTCATGCATGTGATCCGGTCTTCTGGGTTGTCAATTTCCAGAACAATACAAATAAATAATTAGTTTAATACAAATTTTATATTGGGACCGAGTCTAATTTATCACAGTTTTTTGTTTTTTTGAAAAAAATAAAAAAAAGCATTTCCTTGCTCGCAGGAGCTACATAAACTAGTATATAAAGCATCATAATATCTCCTTCCAACCTAGCAACGTTTAAGAGTTGCATTCTCTAAGCTGCCTAGCTCACTTGTGCAGATCAGCCATGGATTCTCTCTTAGAAGCTGGTTTGGGATCTTTGTCCCTGGCAGTCTTCCTTATGATCATCATCCCCTTGCTGTTCTTGTTGGGTCTGGTTTTTCTTGTCCAAAGAAAGTTGCCATATCCGCCGGGGCCTAAAGGGTTGCCGATCGTCGGAAACATGGGGATGATGGACCAGTTAACGCACCGGGGCCTGGCCAAATTGGCGAAGCAATACGGTGGAATCTTTCACCTCCGGATAGGGTACTTACACATGGTGGCCGTGTCGAGCCCCGAGGTGGCGCGCCAGGTCCTTCTGGTTCAGGACAGCATCTTCTCCAATCGTCCTGCCACCATAGCCATCAAGTACCTCACCTATGACCGTGCAGACATGGCCTTTGCTCACTACGGTTCCTTCTGGCGACAGATGCGGAAGCTCTGCGTCATGAAGCTGTTCAGCCGCAAAAGAGCGGAGTCGTGGGAGTCCGTGCGAGAGGAGGTCGACGCGACTGTGCGTACCGTGGCATCCAACACCGGCAAGCCGGTGAACATCGGGGAGTTGGTATTTGAACTGACGAAGAATATAACCTATCGGGCAGCTTTCGGGACGCAATCGCACGAAGGACAGGATGAGTTCATTGGGATACTGCAGGAGTTCTCCAAGCTGTTTGGAGCTTTCAATATCGCGGATTTCATTCCTTGGATGGGATGGGTTGATCCGCAGGGACTCAATGCCCGGCTGGCTAAGGCTCGTCACTCACTGGATAGGTTCATCGACAACATCATCGACGATCACTTGGAGAAGAAGAAGAACGAGAAAACTGTTGGATCGGTCTGTGAGGACACTGATATGGTGGACGATATGCTATCTTTTTACAGCGAGGATGGAAAAGTTGGCGAGTCCGATGACTCCATCAAACTCACCAAAGATAACATCAAAGCCATCATCATGGTAAGATAAATTCAGATCATCCTAATAATTTATTAGTTAGGTTTAACCACTAGTTTTTTTTTTTTTAAAACTCTGTTTAGTCTATTAAACACTAATTTTGGTAACTATTATTTTCTACTTGAATCAATGGATCAAGATCTTCAAGTGAAATAGATACATAAAGTGGGAGCCCTACATCATTTATACCTGACAGCTATATATGTTAGACAGTCTATCTCATGAGTCTTTCAACTCTTTCCTACTCGAGACGCAATTAAGTTGGAGCAATAACTTAAAATTATCTTTGAATGAATAAATTAGATAATATATAGTAATCCTTGGTTATAATTACCGTTGTATAAATACAAACAAGATCTCATACCTTAAGTTGTAAAAAGATTTGAAATGATCTGTGACAGACATATATATATTGACGTGCTTTACCATATTTATTCAAGATTTAATATTTTTTATGTGTCTATATTGACGTGCTTTACCGTATAAATCACTTTTATGTGTCTATTTATTCCCTTCTTAAGATTATTAAATTTTAGCAAAAGTTTTGAAAAAATGTTTTTTCTAGCACGAAAAGCAGCCTATATATGCATCTGACAATTGAGTAACTAATGATCAATCAAGGGATCAGAGCTTCTTTCCTCAACAAACATGATGAGATAAATTATTGTTCATCCAAGATTTTAATACACGACATAATACTCATGAACTCATTTTGAACGATCTTAGAAAATTCAGTAATTTACAACAATTTGTTCTAAACAATAGCTATATGTGTAATATGCAGGACGTGATGTTTGGTGGGACGGAGACAGTAGCGTCAGCGATAGAGTGGGCCATGGCGGAGCTGATGAAAAGTCCAGATGATCTCAAGAAGGTCCAACAAGAGCTCGCCGACGTTGTGGGTTTGGATCGCCGAGTCGAAGAGAGCGACTTCGAGAAGCTAACCTACCTCAGATGCTCTCTCAAGGAGACTCTACGCCTCCACCCACCGATTCCCCTGCTCCTACACGAGACCGCTGAGGAGGCCGAGGTATCCGGCTACAGAATTCCGGCAAAGACGCGTGTGATGATCAACGCGTGGGCGATCGGCAGGGATCGGGATTCTTGGGAGGACCCTGAGGCCTTCAAGCCCTCGAGATTCCTAAGAGAGGGCGTGCCGGACTTTAAAGGCAGTAATTTTGAGTTTATTCCGTTCGGTTCAGGTCGGAGGTCCTGCCCCGGGATGCAGCTCGGGCTCTATGCGCTGGACTTGGCCGTGGCTCACCTCCTCCATTGTTTCACGTGGGAGTTGCCGGACGGGATGAAGCCCAGTGAACTCGACATGAACGACGTGTTCGGACTCACTGCACCGAGGGCGAGTCGACTCACCGCCATACCGAGTAAACGCGTGGTGTGTCCACTTGTTTGAGCAATAGGATATTTGCGTTTTTGGAATTTGGGTTTTACGCCTAACGAATCCTTGGAGTAAAGAAAGGTGTTCTAGTCACAGAATATCTGTCGAGAAAATAATAATAATAAAAACAGGTATGGAATTTAGTGCTGTTGAATAGAATTTTTTTAAATAATAAATATTGTAAATTTTGAATTGCGTGCCTTCTAATTCTTTGTCTTTTCTTTTATGCTCTTTCGCTGGTAATTATATTTGGCATGTGCACAGATAATAAAAATTAAAAATTAAAAAAACTGAAAAAAAGTACTTTGAAGTTTGAAATCTTCTCCTCAGTAGATAAAGATCACCGTTGATCATTATGATTATATTTTCATTTATTTTCCTCCTCCTTACTTTATGCTGCCATTAACCCTCAAATCAATGTGATCAAGAGCTAAAATAAAAAATAAATTCAAACTAATATTTATCACTTCGGTAATAGTACTTCACATTAAATTTGCAAGATTTTAATTACAAAATTTATGATAACTTTAGCATCTCATCATATTACAGACATCTGAGACTTTTCTTATCAACCTTGTTATTGGCACAAAAGGTTCTAGCTTGCTACCGATAAATGTTATTAATGGACGTGGCATGCTATGTCGCCAGCCTTTATATCTTAAAAAAACATGAAAATGGTCTGAGTTTTCCTCTCCCAAAACCTAATACCCCCATTCTTCATCATCCCGACCTCTTGATCCAACTCTAATACATTTTGCCTCAAGAATAGCTCCCTCACTTTGGCTTTGAGAAGAAGAGGCCGGGATCAGAGACAGGATAATTGCACTTGCACACGAAACAAAACTGTGAGGAATTTGGTAATGGTGAGGAATAAAATCAACAGGAATGAGTGTTGGCGATAATAAGTCCATACATTGAGCAAATGAGTCAATCCACAAAGGACTATAAAGGCAATAAACAGAAAAAGTACCCATTTGGAAGGAATGTTTGAGCAGCTAACAAAGTAAAGGAGCTCAATAGCGATAGAAAAATATGCAATTGCAATCAAGAAATCAATCACTTTCTGGCTTTCTCATATATGATCTGCACCACAAAAGTCCTCATCGTTAATCGCGATTACAATTAGTAAGGTCATTGTCAATCGCAACAATAGATAGAACGAGATAAGCAATCAACGAAACAAAAGCTAATGCTCTTAACATTGCAGCCAAGTCATTGCTTTAACCTCCTTAATCACTAAGAAAAAATTAAAAAAATATATAACTTTATTAATACTGACTTCCTTAATTATTAAATAAAATTAAAAAATTAAAAAAAATCAAATATAAAACGAATAGTAGATGGATAGTAGTAAGGGAGTAACCCTATGATTATTCTTCTTAACAATGGAGGTTTTTGGTTTTAATGGAGGTATCCGGTTTTGGGAGAGGAAAACTTAGGCCATTTTCGTGTATTTTTTAATATAAAAATTAGCCATATGGCATTTATCGGTCAACTACCTCCGACAAACTAGCATTTTTTCGGCACAAAAATAAAGCCCATCACTCAAGTAAGTGTTTTTGGGGACTCCTACAAATTTGAAAAAAATAAAATATATGTTAATTTTTTTGATTTAATAAAATAATATTGATTTATCGTGTATTGGTCCCTCTTCTAAAAATTATTTTGATCCATTCATAAAATTTAATATGATATAAACATGAAATAAATAAAACACATCTCATATAAAATAAAATACATAATTTTTATTATAAAAAAAATTCTAATTATAACTAGTAGTATTTCTAACATCTTTCCATTGTCTATATTGAAAGGGAAATAGTTAATAATTTTGATTTAGATTTAATACTTATGATTTTGTTTATTTAAAAGAAGGCAAGTTATAATTTTAGACATTCTATATTTTTTTTTGTTTAGTATACTTGTATGAATGTCTTTATATTATTTCAATAATATATTGTTCTTACATATTAAATATTTTTTTAATACATAAATTATATTAAATATATTTTATTTTTATTATAAATCTTCTAATCAGATTATTATATATCGTAAAAATAAAATTATATAAAAATAGAACAGATTGCTCTAGTTTTATTTAGCCCTCCCTTGATTAAATTCCGCTCCGCCACTGCAAGTCAGGGCAATCTAGCCCCATGGCTTTGGATCTTGCATTTGCCTATTGATTATAAAGCTCGCATTTAATACACTACATGTGGCTCTTTCGAAGTACATGAAGAAAATATCAGACCTGTCGGCATTATTTTTTTAGTAACCAAATCTATTGGCACTTCTTTTTTGGGAAGTTTGAATAGTAAGTTAAATTGAGACATTATGAGATAAAAATAAAATATATAAGTTTAATTAATTATTACGAGAATATAATATAATTTTTATTTTAAAATTTAAAAGAATTAAATTATTTATTTTATTTTATTTAAAAATTTAAAAAATTTATAAAAGTAAAATAAAATAAAATGAGTTGAATTGATAGAATTTTTTTATCCAAACAATGCCTTGGTAGGCATTATTATTAGTACTCTACTACTCTTTGGGTAGTTAGACTTGAAATTGTACAAAATATGCCCTATTTATTACTTTTTGTATTTTCGGGACAACCAGCGCTTACCAAACTTGTCTATATTGATTGGACAACATTAATGGTGGGCTAGGGAACCCCTAGATGTTTGCTTAATAGGACACCAATAAGACCGCACACTAGCAAAAATTCATATTACTCCACTAGGAAAATGCTATTTATTTATTTTTTAATGTTATTACTTGAATATTTTAATTTTTGTTATTTAATAATTAAGAAAATGATTAATAGTGAAGTTGTTTATTTATTTCTTAATGATTAATGATGTTTAAAAAATATTGAAAAGAAAATGAAAAAAATGAACAAAAAATTTGAACTAGCAGTACATCCAATGGTAAACGTTGGGCAGCCTGCTAGCAGTATCCTACTTTAATATGTAGTATATGTTCCATTTGTGGAAGGATGATGCTAGATAAAATTAGAATTGTTCTGAAGATTAATTAACCAATAGAACTAGAGAATTATGAGATTGAGAAAATATGCAAAATATAAATAAAAAATACTCTAAGAATAAGGATTATTAATAAAATTCAAAAACTGTTGCAAAAAACCGCAAGCCAGTGTCGAATAGTTAAGAAAATTCGAGATTTTGAGAGTTTTACGGAAAGAAGAAATCTCAATTATTACATAAAAATAAAATAAATTATAAAATAAGAACCTTGTCAAAATTCTAACCAAATTTGATAGTGATAGTACTACAACATCTAAGGGGTTTTTTTTTTTTTTAGTAACAATGTAGGCTTTTTGCAAGGAAAATACGTTGTTGCAAAAAAAATCCTTTTTGTTTGTTGCAATTGACTATTGGCAACCAACAATATTAGGCATTTAGTAGTACTCTACTACTCTTTCGATAGTTAGGACTTGAAATTGTACAAACTATGCCTATTTACTCTTTTTATTTTGTTGGGACCTTCAGCGCTTACCAAACTTGCCTATATTGATTGGACAATATTAATGATGTGCTAAGGACCCCCTAGATGTTTGCTTAATAGGACACCAATAGGACCGCATACTAGCAAAAATCAATATTACTCTACTAGGAAAATTTTACTTAGTTTCCTCAAAGTTATAATTCGGGGATTTCAATTTTTTTTACTTAATAATTAAGAAAGTGATTATTAGTGAAGTTGTTTATTTATTTTTTTTTCTTAATGATTAATGATGTTAAAAAAATATTGAAAAGAAAATGAAAAATATGAATAAAAAATTTAAACTAGCAGTAAGTCCAGCAGTAAATGCTGGGCAGCCCGCTAGCACTATCTTACTCTAGTATGTAGGATAGGTTCCACTTGTGAAAGGATGATGCTAAATATATTTAGCATTATTATGAAAATTAATTAACCAATAGAACTAGGGAATATGAGATTGAAAAAAATATGCAATATATATATATATATATCTAAACTCTAAGAATAAGATTATTAATAAAATACGAAAATTGTTACAAAAAACACAAGCTACGGTCAAATAGCTAAGAAAATTCGAGATTTTGTGAGTTTTACATAAAGGAAAAATCTCAATTATTACATAAAAATAAAATACATTATAAAATAAGAATCCTGTCAAAATCCTAACTAAATTTGAATAAATATCATATCTAAAAGTGATAGTACTACAACCAAAAAGGCTTTTTGTAAGGAAAATACATTATTACAATAAACTTTTTTTTTTTTTTTTGTTGCAACTGACTATTGGCAACCAACAAATCCGGTTGCCCTACTTTTAGAATTGCTGTGTTGGTAAATGTCTACATTAACGAGTTTTTTTCTTTGCAAATAAGTACTTTTAGCAATAAGATTCATTCGCTGCAAATGTATATATTCTCGTTGCTATGGTCCATCTAGGAGATATGGGCAACCGTTGCAATTAGTCTTTTTACTCATGAAATATTTCATTTTTGCAATAAATCTAGTCGTTGCAAATATGCAGTTATAACAGTTTTAATTTGTTGCAAATGTACAAAAGTAACGAATTTTGTCCTTGCAAAGATGCATTTGCAACAAATTTAATACATTGCAAATACATTGCAATGATTTGTTTTCATTGCAAATTTATAGTTGTAAAGATTTCAGTTCGTTGCAAATGTACAACATATTTCAGTTCATTGCAATTTAATAATCGTTGCAAATGTCTATTTCTAATTAATTGAATTGTTGCTAAAATGCATTTGTAACGAATGCACTTCATTGTAAATGTAGTTTGCTAACAAAATAGATTCATTGCAAACCTACTAAAGCAACAAATGCAATTCATTGGAAATCATCATTTGCAACTATCTGCATTCATTGCAAATGCAATTTCTCAATAATTCAATTCGTTGCAAATGGATATTTGCAACGATGTACATCTGTTTCAAATGTATTACAACAATAATGTATTTATAGCAAATGGATATTTGTAATGACGTATATTTGTTGCAAAAGAATTTCACCAATAGAATGCTTTCGTTGCAAAAGTACTTCACATTATTGCAATGAATTGTTTTCCTTGTATATTGTGAAATTGCAATGAAATGTATTCCTTGCAAACGTATTTTTGACAAAAATATTTTTTGCAATGTAATCATGCAATCACAAATTCACGAAATTTGTTACAAATTTAGCTACATTTGTCACTTCAATTATTTCTAGTTTTGCTTTGTAAAAGGTAATGGGTTCTTAATTTTGTTGCAAACGAATCCAAATTATTTAAAATTTCAAAAAATTGTCTATATACCTACTTTCCATTAGTTCATAATGTTATTAAACTCACTCGACAACTACTACCTATACTGGCATGGACTTATAGAAAAAATATATTGCAATACCTCTTGCACCATTAGATTGACTAGATCTCTTACAATCTCATCTCACATGATCTATTATATCATTAATAAATCTAAATAACAAGTAATTTCAAACATGTAGTGCACAAGAACATTATGTTCTTACAATAATGACATCTTTATGTTCCACAATAATAACCTACAAGCACATCCATTTCATTAAAAAAAAATCCACAATAGCTTTTAGACAAATACTGCACTTATACCATTTCATTACATTTCCATTAGAATATAAAGTCATCTTTCATGGACACACAAAAACATTAATATGAAACTGCCATTGATATACATATATATATTTTTATATATAGTCTGGAGGGTAGTTGTATACAAATATACAGATGCCTTAACCTAAATTGCAAGACTAATCCTAACAATTATCACCTGACTAAACTTCAATCCAACTATAATAATGTGACATTTACAAATAATCTACATCGGACATTGTCAACAACATAATTACATCATTTTCCTCACTTATTAAAATAATTCCATCAACTAAGCTTTCATGCATATTTCCACTATAAAATAGCTAAAAATGAGACAATGACTACAAGGATAGCTATGCTCCAAACTATTGTTCTAACCATTGCCAAAATAACATATGTTTAGATTCACTTGTATATATTTACCTCTACCAAAATTCATTACATGTATTTTTTCAATGTTAACAGCCTATGAATGACCTATGGATTCTCTCTGAGACTTCATGATCTTGGCCAACCTCAAGTTCATGCATTTTTTTATAGAGTCTCTGATTCTCCATAATTGCTTCCAAGCCTCTTGTTAGTTTTTTGCACTTCTCTTTATATATTTCAACTTCTTGTACTATATTGGTAATCAAATGAGAAGTTAGTTTAGGTTCAGGTACAACTGAACGGCCCAAACCTTGGACATACCTAGATTTATCCCCTGGCACCTCTTTGAAGACATTCTTTCTTACATCTTTATCTGTGCAAGTGACATCTCTTTCTTTCTATAAACATACCATTTGATTCTATTATATAAAAAATACAGATACCTTATATAAATAAATATCCTTTTAACACGAATAAACTAAATGGATGATACTCTTATTATTGCTCACATAGTTCTCTTGACTATGCTCTATCTATAATCTCCCATTCCTTCTAAATCACTGAGATAACTTATAAAAATCTACTAAGTTATCCATTGTATCACGCTGCAAAGTAAGTAATAAAGTTATTTCGGTTATAAGTCTTGTATATGCTTTCTTACTAGTTATAAATACTATAATTAATTTCCTTCTTTACATTCTAAGGGATCAACCTGACAAATAACTTTGACCCGGCTACATGATTTGATTGGGCATTCTCCCTATTCATCTTATTTTGATCAATAATGATCATCCAAATAATGGAAATGAATTAGTATACTAATGATCATGTATTAACATTTCATCATACATGCGTATGCATAACAAAACCATTCATACAAATGCAATTCCTAAGTGACTGATTGTGTATATAACCTCAATTAGAACATTATTCTCACCTGCCTATTTTTTTTAAACTAACCCTAAAAACGATATAGCTAATGTTTTACTTGAAAGATAGGAGATGTCCATTGTTTGCACAACTTTTTCAACACTGGTATATTAACCATAGTTGACCCTTTTGCCAAGGCTGCTGCATGTGTAGTAGGGCTTCTGTTATATTCCAGGTACAGTTGACGATGAAATGCATTGTAACTATCAAAGCTATAATTTTACACATTCTTTATGCTTCGGGTTCTCCCAATTTAGGATTTCTGCTGAATAATGTATTGTATTCAATTATTGTGGGGGATTAAGAAACAATAGTTAAGTAACAAATTATATGTTGGAAATAGGTGCGACTATACTCTCTTTGACATACTAAATTAGTTCCTTATCATCCTCTTCCGGAACAAACCTCCAACTAGCATACATCATGTTTGCATGGTTGTGATGCCTCCGACTCCCATGTATGGACATGCGAAAATCGAGGTGTCGGGATGATGATAACACGGGTCACACATCTTATCGCCAAATGCCAAGTGTATGGGCAAGCGAAAGTGTACAACAAAAATAATGCAGTGGAATAATAAAGTCAGTCGACTAAGTACCAGAATTCGTTTAAATACAAACTCGCTTAAAAACAAGTGTATTAAAAATATTACAAATAACCAGTAAATATATAATACAAACCAAAAACAATAAATAAAACAGGGAATAAATCACAACCTACAAGAGAGTGATTCCTGATCACTCCTCCGGCAGAGCCACATCCTCAGGCTCAACCTCCTCTATTGCACCAAAATCTACGGTACCAAAAACGGTACTGCAGGTAAGTAATAAACTAAACAAACCTCAAGATAAAAATACATTAAGTAACAACAATATGCTTGAACATAATGCCATATGCATGAGGTCCGAAAAACCACATTTTCCACGCATGCAAAATCCCATTTTGGCCCAAAATCCAATCTCGCTATTTTCTCAGAAAATGACCCATTAACCAAACTATCAGAGTACTGTTGGTGAGAATCATAGGTGGGACTCTACCACTGTCCCTGCTTACCACCATCCCTACAAGTTCGTTTGTAGGCAGGAATCGCAGGCGGGACTCTACCACTGTCCCTGCTTACCACCATCCCTATAAGTCTATCTGTAGGCGGGAATTGCAGGCGGGACTCTACCACCGTCACTGCTTACTACCATCCCTACAGTACCTTTGACTCAAACCAGGTAATCCAATCGTTCAAATATACCCAAAATCATTTATCGCTTGAAAACCCTGTTTTCAAGTTCCAACACATGTACATGTATGCAATTTCATGAAAACTCCGTTTTCATTTTCAAACATGAACATGCATGCACTATGAAATGCTTACATCAAGATACCAAAAATAACCAACAACAACAATTTTCCAACATCAATCAACATCAAATTATGTACACAACTTTGTCCTCCAATCCAACCGACCCCCAACTCCTTGGACTTAGTTCGGCATAATCAATGAAATCACAATTATTCTTAATGCAAAAATATATTTAAATCTTAAATGAAATTTGGAAAATACTTACAATGCTATAAAATAATTTTTGGAGGATCAAAGAGCTGCAAAAGGTGATGGAAAAACAACGTAATAGTGCAAAATGCACTGTAGCCGTGGCTCTCAAAATACCTACTTTTGAATGGGAACAAACTAAGACTTGGAATTGATAGAGAATGGGTTAGAGGTGTTAGTGAAGCTAGTAGAAGTGGTGGTTGGCTATGGGTGGCGGCACAAACTGCGCTGGAAGACAAAAACGACCCAAATGGATTTTAGCTCATGATGGTTGCTCCGATGATGGATCGGAGCTGGAAATGGGAGGGTTAGGCCAGCAAGAGGTCAGTGATGAAGTGGTGAAGAGATGGTGGTTGGAGGTGGAACGACGGCGGCAGAAAAGTAAAATAACCATGCGGCTTGGAGAGGGGAGTGCGGGCTAACGGCGGCGAGGGAGGCGCTGAAAATGGGTGGGGGAGCTGGCCGGCCGGAGGGGAAGAGGAAGGGCTGGGGGTGACGGCCACGCTGGCGCGATGGCGGCGCTATGGTGGGACGAAAACTAGACGGAGAAGAAGGGGGAGCTGGTCGCGTGGGATAGAGGAAGAGCAGGGGAAGAGAGAAGAAAAAAGAAAAAGAAAGAAGAAAAAGGGAAAAGAAAAAGAGGAGGAAAAAGAAAAGGGAAAAAAAAAAGGAAAGAAAAGAAGTGAGGTCCAACCCTCACAACTTGGGTCACAAAACTGATCCAACGAAAATTATTTTCAAAATAACAACTTAAATAAAATAATTCAAACGCAGTGATAAAATAAAATAAATAATAAAATATAAAAACACAATAATTTTAAAGCCCAAAATTAACTAATTTAAATTAAAATGCAATTTAAATACAAAACAATAATAAATAACAAAAAAGCATATTAAAATAGTTTCACAACTTAAAAATTATAAAATAATACCGCAAAAATCTCCTTTAATTAAAACGAGAAAAATCACTAATTATAATAATTTAAATAAAATCACTCAATACAAATACACATGAAATAGGGATATCACAATGGTGCTTCAGAATCCATGTCACTCATTGGCTATAAATCATTGCATTATAACATGAGGTTGTGGTTTGCCCCTCAATAATCACTAGCGGATTGGACCACATAGAATCAAGCTTTGTAAACATCCTCCCACTTGCTACCCCACGACGACCTTGCTTCCTTGTTGGTTGCACATTCAGATTATTATTAATATGTACATCTTTCTTCATTTATCCATATATTCAGAGAATGTTGAACTGAATGTGCTTACTGGGCTCACCAAAGGGGTTTGTAACGGCACCTTCCATAATAGGAGCATCATTTTAAGTAACTCTAAAAAATATCATTTGGCTCTGTTCAGTCTTGATCTAATGTTATAGATGTTGACTCATTGCTTGTGGTGCCTACATTCACTACATGTGGCCTCCTAACATGTTGCACAGCATAAGGTCTCCACTATGGCTTTCGTTGTACACTAAGCTGCCCTCGATAAAACATAGTTCTTCCCCCACGAGCATTTTCGCCCACCATACTATCTATTTGATTAAATATACATAGAATTTGTTGAGAGAGCTGTCTTATAATAGCAGCCATATTAAGTTATACCACCTTATACATGGTAATTTATATGATGTGTGAATCATTATTAATTTAAGTATAATTAAAGACGTGTCCTGGGTTATATGTTAAACTACTCGAATACACCTTGATGCACATCCCAAGACAAGAATTATGTTTTGTGCCTAATGAGTGTACGAAAGCACATTCTAAATGCCCTATTATTAGACTAAAATGCTAAAATGTGAATAAAAATCATAAAAATTAATACATATTCTTGAATTGAGTTTCTATTTAGTTTGGGATACTCCTGAGTAGATTTTTATGTTTAATTTTAGAGTTTATAAAAGAACAAGTCAAAACACAGTCAAATTCAAAGGAGAACTTTCATGGAATTTGAGAGCAATTTGGATCAAGAAAAAAATATCACAAAAGAAAACTGCAAGAAATCCAAGTCTGGAATTCACTAGGAGACAACCTAGACATATTTTAGTATTTGGATCGTAACTTTCAACTCACATATTGGATTGATGCGATTATTAATGCGTTTGAAAGCCATCTTAAAGGTCTACAAATTTGTGACTGATTAATATTTCTAAATTTGGACTCCTGAAGTGTGTACATGGTTGCTAAGCTAAGTCCTAAAAGTTAGGCGATTTTTCATACGGGAATCAAGAAAATATTAGGGTGTCTTTTCTATCATATATAAGCATAGCAATGGCACGAAATTGAGGGGAGGAGAGGTACAAGAGGCAGATCTAAAGAGAAAAATATTTTATTTTTGTACTTTTTGAGTTTTCTTATGGAGAACTAAATCTTGGGTAAAGCCTAGGGCAAAAATTGATTGGTGAAAATACTTTTACTTTATTTCAATTCATAAATTACGTTTTATTATTTAAGATTTTAGGATTCAATTCTTTATTTATTTTTGGATATTATAAGTTTGAGACAATTATATTAAATCTTGCTATGGTTTAATTTGGTTGAGCTATAGAATTATGAATATATATTTGTGACTTAAACATATTTTTCATGTCTTTGATGTGATCTTCTTCTGCATTATTGTTTGTGAACATAGGGTCGTCTTTAGATTTGATATTTCTTTTTATACATGAAAATTGTGGTTTGTTAAGGGAAAATAGATTTTAGAATTAAATTTGAAAAAATAGATGCATATAATGTCATATCTTCCGATGAAGACTTTGGTGCTGTAGTTTAGATTGAAAAAGTCAGAGTATTGGATCCGATTGATAGAAACCCAAAACTTTACTTACCTTTTTATCCGTGCCCTAATCTCATTTTAGTTGCATGCTTTAGATTGAATTTTTATATTCTTGTCTAATTGTCATTTAATCTTTCCCCTTAAGTTTGCATTTTGTAGTGTTTTTTCCTACTCTTTGTGGATCGACACCCTAAACTATACTATACGACCATGTAATAGATTAGACGTAATCAGTGCCATACTTCCAACACATGAAGAATTCATTTGTTACAAAAACCATGATGAATCACCCCTTGATACCGACATAAATATCCTGCTTCACTACCATGTTCTTCACAAAACCTATGTATAAGTTCTCAAATATAAACCAACTCAAACTATCACTAATTAACATCCTATATACATGCAAACGTTTACATCTACATTACGAAGACCTTCATGCAATTAAAGCCTCAAATAGCTTGTAGATGAGCAAGGAAGACTAAAAAGCACGTAGATTTACTTGATATAGAGACGGTTGGTTAATTTTGAAATGCTGCCTTATCATTGGGAGGCCCAAAGCTCATCAATGTCGAAATAAAAGCTTCCAAACCACAATTTCAATAAACGATGGCTGAAGCAGTATGGGTTGAATCCCATACTAGAACTAGGCACTGATGATTGAAACCAAAGCCACCTCCACAATAGCTCAAAACCCTCAAACCACAATGACCCCCAAACCTGGATATAAAGGCACTGAAGATGAAAATCAACTAGGGTCTGGAATAGGGAGACTCAGAACTGTTCGATCCTTCAGGGGAATTCTCGTGAGGGACGTTCTTTACCACAAATACAAACTAGAGAATGGTTGACACTAGAAATTGTCTTTATCTGAGAGTGGAAAACAATGGAACCCTAGGATGAGGCTTTGGGGAAAAATTAAAATAGAAATAGTAGGGTGAGCTTGATATGTTTAAGTGGTATTTTGAATATATCTTAGATGGGTGCGCTTCGTTTCTCCTGCATGAATATGGATTGGGTAAATTACAGTATTTAGGCTTCCTTTATTATTATCCCTTAATATAAATGGCTGGCTCATTCTAAGAAAAAATGTATTTTAAAATTTTCATTGTGAATAATCGTGCCCAAATATTAGCTACTTGTATAATGAGAAATACTTAATTATAACAAAATACTTGAACATGAATTTGTTCCTAAAAATGAAAAAATATATTATTTTTGGACCAAGTTAATTATGTGTGAAGTAATTGATGGCGTCATTCAAATGAAACATCCGCTTCATTTGCCATCCAGACTACTCTGCATGTGATTTGCATACCATGCCTTCCAGAGTCTATCGAATGGCCAAGCTGAACAGTTTGTGGTTCGATCATCTCTTGAATCAGTTAGTTTACATAGGCGTATCAGAACTAGTTGAACGGAGCTTCTCGAACAGTCTATCATTTGATTAGCTTGCAAAATGTGAATTTACATTGAAACGTTAGAACTCATTGAATGGACTGGCCAAACAGTTGGTCGTTCGATCAATTAAAAAAAAACCTGAAAATAAATAGTTTATTAGAGTAGCTCGAATGAAGTGGCTGTCGTTCAAACACTGGAACTCAAGTTCCATCACGGCTTGCAGACAGAGATAGTCAAATAGATGATGGAACAATTTTACGTCTGAATTGGATACTTTAACTTTTGTCTGTCCTTTGAACCGAATAGCAAGCAAATACATAAGTTTGAACAAGCCTTCGGTAGTGATGTTTGAATGGTGTCTCCGAACGATATCTTGTTCGGATGATCCCCTCGATTTAAATACTCCCTACATGATTGCATCATAACGCAACTCCTTTTAAAGCCCTTCTCTCCTTCGAGTTTGACCCAAGGACACCGTGCAAAATACATTTTCAAATAGAAAACGGTTCCCACCAAGCACAAAGGTAACGATTTTAATTTCAAGATTGTTTCAATGCTTAAATAAAAACTCTCTATAGGGACCCATAAATTATTATCAGAAATGTGCTTCAAGATCAAACCCTAGATCGTATCTGTAGATGGAACTCAAAAATCCATCCTCTGGTATGTTGAATCTTCTCTATTTAGTAATTTTCTCAAATAGGATAGGTTGCGTTGTGATATTTGATGAAATGTATGTTGAAAATCATCATTTGTATTTGAGGAAGCCTTGCATTCTTTCCAATATGCTTTATTCTCCCTTTCTGAAAATCTTGCACACCAAACTGTTTGAAAATGGGTCCCAGTCACCATGACCACTTGATTTGTTCGTTGCTTTTTCCGTTTCTTCTCTTTTAATACAATATTGTTCATTCATGCTTACATTAAGTCTATTATGTAGATAACACAGTGTCATTATTTCACAACCATATTGCAATTATGTAACTCAATGTCTTTATGTCTGTAAGTTCACAGTGGACACTAAGAGGATAGGCTCCATTGTGATATTTGTTGAAAGAACCCTTGTACATGTTAATTTGTATTTGAGGAAGCATTTCATTTTCTCCAATATGCTTTGTTCTCAAATTTTCAATTCTTGCACACCAACTGTTTGATAAAAACTCTAATTCTCCAAAAGGAATCGATCTATTAGTTGCTTTTGCAATTTCTTTTCTTTTAATACAATATTGTTCATTCATGTTGATATTAAGTCTATCATATTCATCACTTGTATCATTATTTCACAACCATACTTCAATTATGTAACTCAATCTTTTTATATCTATAAGTCCATAGTGGACACTAACATAGATTCCTACTTTTCCATTCAACTTAAAGTTGGTGATATTTGTAATGGGCTAAATTGGCTTACGACATTACAATCTGGATGATTGGATGCATTACCTAGCATATATTGTCATGGTCACATGTTAGTTATGATTTGTTCTCCTGATCTCACAAAATTAATAGATTATCCCTATAAATGTTTGTATGCAGTGATAGTTGGAACAAAAGGCAAATGCTACAAGATGTTAGCTGGCAAGTTGAAGAAGCAGAAAACTTAGGTCGGGCCTCTTTGACCATAGGCAGTGATGTTGTACCAAGTTCAAGAACCGAGAGATTAAGAAGATGTAACACCATGGCCTAGTGCCAAACCTGGCCCAGTGCAAACCCAGCTTAGCTTGGTACAAAGCACACAGTTTAAACCACTCAGCAAAATTTGTCCCAACAATTTCTGTTAATCCCAAAAATCCCTCCTTTTTGATCTCTAACTCCCACCACACACGACACTACCTATGCACGTCTATCCCTTTTCATTCCCTAGGGTTTTCATATCACCCACATAAATATACACATATATCTTGTGCCTTTGGAAACTGCCCAAGAATCACTCAACCTCTCCACTACCTTAGCCCCACCTTGCGTCACCTTGAGCCCCTGTATTTAGCAACCATAACAGAGCGTTTAAGCCATGGTAACAACCAGTAGCCCCTCGTGAAGTCCACAACAGCAGCCAAGCCATGCCATCTCGCTACTGCGCCAAATCACCCAAGCAGAAGGGCCACGAGTAGGATGAGAGCCACGCTGCCGTAGGATCCACCACGAAAGTCTCACCATCACTCACACGAAACAGAAAGTAAAAAGGGACACTCTAAACAAGCACACCATGACTTGCAGAAAATATCATGAAGCAAACAAGTTGATGAAATACAAGATACAAAAGCTGAAAAGTATGAAGCACTGACACAGGAAAGTAAAGCAACAGAAAAGCATGTAAAGCATGCATTGACAGCTGAACAGAAGGCACACAATTGCAGATAAAGTCATGTAAAGCAGTGTCCTAGGTTGTCATGAAAAGCAATGTCTTGGATTGCTTGAAAATCAGTAGAAAATAAAATGTTAACTTTAGGACTCTTTCTCCTTGTCTTTCTGTTTTTCTGTAATCTATATATATGTGTAACAAACCCTTGTATTTAGTTAGTTGAGTTAATGAGAATAAGTTTTTCTCCACATCTAGGCTTTATTTCAAATTCTTGCTTTCACTTCTAACTTGGTATCAGAGCAGGCTTGTCCTGCTGTGTTTGCTTAAGTTCACAAACATAAAATCCATTTTCTGAGCCATGACATCTTCTTCTTCCCTTGTTGAGGACCCAAACAGTCCATTCTTTCTATATCATAGTGACAATGCCAATACTGTCATTGTCTCACCTCCTTTGAATGGTTCGAATTATATATCTTGGAGCAAATCATTTCTGCTTTCCATTTCAATCAAAAATAAGATAGGTTTCTTGGATGGCTCGATTTCTGCTCCTGAGTTATCAGACCCTTCATATGTGTCACGGCTGAGATGCAACAACATCTTGCTAGCTTGGATCCTAAATTCTGTTTCAAAACAGATTGCTTCTAATGTATTCTTCATGACTTCAGCTAAACAGGTTTGGGACAAACTTAAGGAGAGATTTGCTCAACCTGATGAAGCTCGAATTTATCACCTCCAACACAAGCTCAGTAGCATTGTTCAAGGGCATCTCTCTGTAAGTGACTATTTCACCGTACTTAATGCCATTTGGGAAGAGTTACATAGTTACAGACCACTTCTATGTTGTACTTGTGGAAAATGTACTTGTAATGCTTTAAAAACTGTTGGTGAAGTCCAGCAAGGAGACTATGTCTTCAAATTTTTAATGGGATTAAATGACAGTTATGACTCTGTGAGGGGACAGATCATTTTACTAAGTCCATTACCTTCACTAGACAAGACCTTTTCATTAATCTTACAAGAAGAAAGACAAAGGCAGGCAAGGAACTCAGCTGTGCCTATCTCAGAGCCATCTGCTCTTCTAGCCTATCAAAATCTTCCAAAGAAAAAGGAAAAATCAGACTTGATCTGTCATCATTGCGGTAAGGTTGGATATACAAAGGATAAGTGTTATAAATTAGTAGGATTTCCACCAAACTTTAAGTTTACCAGAACTAAGTTTGGAAATAATCCTGCTACATCATATTCTGCCAACCAAGTTACTGCACAGGTTACCTCTTCACCTCAGGAACCACATGCTCCAAGTACTTCTCAACTGAATCTCTCTCAAGCACAAGCACAGCATCTCATGGCTCTTGTCAACGCTCAATTTCCTCAGCTCAACTTGGGACAAATCAAGCCAATATTGCCTACTCCTACTCCTGCTTCTGCTGCTGTCAAACCAGATCCTCCTAAACATAATTCCTCCATCACACCTTACTCGAATCTAGCAGGTAAATATCATTGCCTTTCCACTCTCTCATTAACTGCTGATCACTCTCATTTTAGTGAGATAAATCATTACAAACGTATCTCAGCCTCTCAATATAAGCAGTCTGATATTTGTCACACACCATGTATCATGGACACAGGAGCCACTGATCACATGGTGTGCTCCACCTCCTTTTTTGACAAAACTCCTTCTTGTATTCAAGCCTTTGTGCAGCTCCTAAATGGTACAAAGGCCCATGTCACACACATAGGCACTATCAAACTTTTAGAATCACTGATTTTGACTGATGTCCTGTGTGTGCCCTCATTTGCTTTCAATCTTGTCTCAGTCAGTAAGCTAACTCATAGGCCAGATACTTGCCTATTTTTCTTAAATGATCTGTGCTTTATTCAGGTCCTCTCTTCATGGATGACGATTGGACTTGCTAAGGTTCATGCTGGCCTATATTACTTGTTGCCTTGCTTCCATGACAGCAACGTCAGTCTTCCTTCAAATCTCTCCAACCAAACTCGAGCCAATCAAGCAACTTCTCTCCAATAAAACTCCTTATGAGATGCTCTTTTCATCACCACCATCATATGCTCACCTTCGAGTGTTTGGATGTTTGAGTTATGCTAGCACCACCAAACAACACAGAGCAAAGCAAGACTTGTAGCCAAGGGATACACTCAAAGAGAAGGCTTTGATTTTCAAGAAACCTTCAGTCCAGTGGCCAAACTCACCACAGTCTGTGTCTTCCTTGCCTTGGCATCCATTCAAAATTGGTTTTTATCTCAAATGGATGTCCATAATGCCTTTTGACATGGGGATCTCGATGAGGAAATTTACATGGATTACCACTTGGTTACAACATTCACAGAGAGCAGCTTGAGGGGGAGAAATTGGTATGCAAGCTGAATAAATCCATTTATGGCCTTAAACAAGCATCAAGGCAATGGTTTTCAAAATTCTCTAATTCAATCACAACCATTGGTTTTCAACAATCCAAGTCTGACTACTCTTTATTCACTAAAGAAAGTCAAACAGGAACTTTCACAGCACTCCTAGTATATGTGGATGACATCATCATAGGAGGCAATTCTCAAGAGGAAATCGACCTACTCAAAGCCTATCTACATAGAAATTTCAAAATCAAGGAACTTGGACCTCTCAAGTATTTTCTAGGACTAGAAGTTGCAAGTTCATGAGCTGGAATAAACATTTGTCAAAGAAAATATACCCTCGAAATCTGGGAAGATTCAGGGCTTCTTGGCACCAAACCTGTTTCCACACCCATTGAGCTGAATCATAAACTGGTTCATACTACAAATGAAATCCTACAAGACCCTACAACCTACAGAAGACTCATTGGAATACTCATTTACCTAACCATTACTAGGGTAGACATTGCATATGCTGTAAATGTTTTGAGCCAGTTTATGGACAAACCTTCACAAGCTCACCTACACTCAGCTTATAGAATCCTCAGGTATCTCAAGGGCTCTATAGGTCAAGGTATCTTCCTATCATCAAAGTCATCTCTACACTTAAAAGCCTAAAGTGATTCTGATTGGGCTGCTTGTCCCGAGACTAGGAGATCAGTTACAGGTTTTTGCATATTTGTTGGGGACTCATTGGTAAGCTGGAAATCAAAGAAACAAGTGACTGTTTCTAGGTCCTCAGCGGAAGCAGAATGTAGAGCATTGGCCTCTACAAGTTGCGAGATTGTTTGGCTTCTTGGTCTATTAAAAGAATTCAGCATTAACCATGCACAACCTGCTCTCTTGTTCTGTGATAACCAGGCGGCCATTCACATCACCAAGAATCCCATCTTCCATGAGAGAACCAAACATATAGAGTTGGATTGCCACTTTGTTAGGGAAAAGGTCTTGGCTGGGATCATAACACCTATCCACATTGCATCAAAGTTTCAACTGGCAGATATTTTCACTAAGGCTTTGACAGTTTCTGTTTTTCAATTCTTACTGTCCAAGATGGGCATACTCAACATCTATGCCCATCTTGAGGGGGAGTCACACGAAACAGAAAGTAAAAAGGGACACTCTAAACAATCACACCATGACTTGCAGAAAATATCATGCAGCAAACAAGTTGATGAAATACAAGATACAAAAGCTGAAAAGTATGAAGCACTAACACAGGAAAGTAAAGCAACGGAAAAGCATGTAAAGCATGCATTGACAGCTGAACTGAAGGCACACAATTGCAGATAAAGTCATGTAAAGCAGTGTCCTAGGTTTTCATGAAAAGCAATGTCTTGGATTGCTTGTAATTCAGTAGAAAATAAAAAGTTAACTTTAGGACTCTTTCTCCTTATCTTTCTGTTTTTCTGTAATCTATATATATGTGTAACAGACCCTTGTATTTAGTTAGTTGAGTTAATGAGAATAAGTTTTTCTCCACATCTAGGCTTTATTTCGAGTTCTTGCTTTCACTTCTAACAATCACGGAAGGCCCCTATTCTACCAAACTGAAAATAGAGTCAACGACTGCACCTCCTCTGCCAACAACGGAAGCTTCCCAGCCACTCACCACTGCTCGGCACCCTTCTTTTGAGTTCTGACACGGTCGCACGCCCTCGCTTCCTCTCCCTCTTACGTCTCATCTCTCTCTCTCTCTCTCTCTCTCATTTTGTCTCACTTTCACAACGCACTCCCACTGAGGCCAGTCACTGTCGTTGCTTGTTGTTGATCACGGTAAGCCCACCGCTGCCCTTTACCCACCACGAATGGCTTCTTACGCAGATATTAGATAGAAGAGAAGTTTAGGTTGTAATTACAATCATGCCCTTCTAGTCATGAATCTGAACTCGTGACTTATGAACTCATGTTATTGTGTTGGGCTTGATTGCATGATGGGCCGGGCATAACGAAACAGACTAGTTTATACTTTCAGTTTTGGGCCGTGTATATTTTGGCGTCGAGATCATATGTTTACATGGACAATATTATAAGATCAATTTATGGAGTAATATGGTTATATGAGTTAATTGTGTTTTTGTTTGGAGAATTTATGTAAAGATGAAAATATTTTGGAGAGAGAATATATTTTAGGGTTTCGAGAATTTTAGTCATTAGGAAAAATAGGGACTTTTATTTTTTATTTATATATATATATCTTGGATTTGAATTATGAAGTACGTGTTCAATTTGAGATTTACGGAAGTTACATGTGTATTTTTGATGAGTGCTTAAAGTACACTCTAAATACCCTATTAGTGGATTAAAATATTAAAATGTGAATAGAAATAATATAAATTAATGTGTATTGTTGAATTGAATTTCTATTTACTTTGGGATACTTCTAAATATATTTTTATGTTTAATTTCAGAGTTTATAAGAGAGCAAGTCAAAACTCAGTCAAATTTAGAGGAGGACTTTGATGGAGAGCAATCTGGATCAAGAGAAAAAAGAAAAAAAAAATCATAAAAGGAAACTACAAGAAGTCCAAGTCTAAAATTCGCTAGAAGACAGCCTGGACATATTTTAGTATTTTAATAATATCTTTCCACTCACATATCAAATTAATGCGATTCTTAATGCGTTGAAAATCTATCTTAAAGGGTTATAAATTTGTCTCTAATAAGAATTTACATATTTGAACTCTTGAAGTACGTACATGGCTGTCAAGATGAATCCAAAAATTTAGACGATTTTTTAATATGGAAATCATGAAGACATTAAGGAATCTTTCCTACCCTATATAAGTATATCATTAGCACAAAATTAAGGGGAGGAGATGCACAAGAGGATGGACTGAAGAACGAAGAGACGAAATTAATTCCCATGGCAGCCATTTGCTTTTTTTTTCTCTTGAGATTTTTGTTGTCTATTATATTTATGGGTAACTAAATTCTCAAGTAGGGATGGGGATGAGCTTACACATTATATGGTATTTTTAATTTATTTTTAATTTATAGATTTGATTTTCAATTACTAAAACTGTGACGCCCCCAAATTCCGCTTGGGATTGAACGGACATTTGAAGCGTCGGGACATGCAACACAAGGTTACCTGCCCCCGTTCATGACATATAAGATGCAATGTTTCTAACATGCATCTAGCATTATGCAATATTCGCAGCGGATAATCTTTTTCTTTAGCAATACTATGCACCAAACTAAATATATCCCAAATACTTGAAACATAATTCATACATAAAGGCATACTAAAAAGCCGTGATCATCACACTAGTCCAAAATGGTTGTGATCAAAAGAATACTTGAGATACAACTCCAAAAGTACAAGTATTAACCTAAGTTAAATACTATACCATCATCAATATCGCACCGTGGCCTAGTCGACCGTATTCAGTTGGTCAGATTCCAATTCTCCTTTGGGTCCTGTAACAAGATCTACCATTCGGGGGGAATGGTAGTTGGGACTACCACAGTGAGATTTGATTACAAATCTCAGTAAGTTAACATAAAACTCACACACAGGTTAAAAATGCATGCATGGCAGTAAAAGCATAAATGCATAATTATAGTCATACATAAACATAGTATAACTTGACATATAGCATGACTTAACCAGAATTTAAACATGAACTGAAACTTGACTTAACATGGCATAAACTTAAGCTTAAAACATAACATGAACAAACAACATAACATGAACGTGAAACATAACATGGACATGAACATAACATAACATGAACGTGATCTTGAACATATCATAAAAGTGAACATAACATGATGTGAACATGAACTTGGAACATAACATAAACATGAACATAACATGTACGTGAGTATAATATAACATGAACTTGATCTGAAACTTGACTTAACATAAACTTGGAATCTTATTTAATTGTCTTGATAAATAATGTGCATTAATACGTACTCCACAGTTGTTGTGGCCCCACGTATTCAAGTAACATAAAACATAATACGTACTCCACAGTTGTTGTGGCCCCACGTATTCTACATGTCACAATTGCTGTGTCTCATGTAGTGTATGCTCCACAGTTGTTGTGGCCCCATACTTCATGCTCCACAGTTGTTGTGGCCCCATGAATACACATAACATAAAATATAATACGTACTCCACAGTTGTTGTGGCCCCACGTATTCTACATGTCACAATTGTTGTGTCTCATGTAGTGTATGCTCCACAGTTGTTGTGGCCCCATACTTCATGTAACATAAAATATAATACGTACTCCACAGTTGTTGTGGCCCCACGCATTATAAGTAACATAAATATAATACGTACTCCACAGTTGTTGTGGCCCCACGCATTATAAAACATAACATAAATATAATACGTACTCCACAGTTGTTGTGGCCCCACGCATTATAAGTAACATAACAAATATAATACGTACTCCACAGTTGTTGTGGCCCCACGCATTATAAGTAACATAACATAATATAATACGTACTCCACAGTTGTTGTGGCCCCACGCATTATAAGCATAACATAAATATAATACGTACTCCACAGTTGTTGTGGCCCCACGCATTATAATAACATAACATAAATATAATACGTACTCCACAGTTGTTGTGGCCCCACGCATTATAAGTAACATAAATAGTATAATACGTACTCCACAGTTGTTGTGGCCCCACGCATTATAAATAACATAAATATATATACGTACTCCACAGTTGTTGTGGCCCCACGCATTATAAGTAACATAACATAATATAATACGTACTCCACAGTTGTTGTGGCCCACGCATTATAAGTAACATAAAATATAATACGTACTCCACAGTTGTTGTGGCCCCACGTATTCTACATGTCACAATTGCTGTGTCTCATGTAGTGTATGCTCCACAGTTGTTGTGGCCCCATACTTCATGTAACATAAAATATAATACGTACTCCACAGTTGTTGTGGCCCCACGCATTATAAGTAACATAAATAATACGTACTCCACAGTTGTTGTGGCCCCACGCATTATAAGTAACATAAATAATAATACGTACTCCACAGTTGTTGTGGCCCCACGCATTATAAATAACATAAAATATAATACGTACTCCACAGTTGTTGTGGCCCCACGCATTATAAGTAACATAACATAAATATATACGTACTCCACAGTTGTTGTGGCCCCACGCATTATAAAGTAACATAATAAATATAATACGTACTCCACAGTTGTTGTGGCCCCACGCATTATAAGTAACATAAATAATATAATACGTACTCCACAGTTGTTGTGGCCCCACGCATTATAAGTAACATAAATAAATAAATACGTACTCCACAGTTGTTGTGGCCCCACGCGTTATAAGTAACATAAATATAATACGTACTCCACAGTTGTTGTGGCCCCACGCATTATAAGTAACATAAATATAATACGTACTCCACAGTTGTTGTGGCCCCACGCATTATAAAGTAACATAAATATAATACGTACTCCACAGTTGTTGTGGCCCCACGCATTATAAGTAACATAACATAAATATAATACGTACTCCACAGTTGTTGTGGCCCCACGCATTATAAATACTAACATAAATATAATACGTACTCCACAGTTGTTGTGGCCCCACGCATTATAAGTAACATAATAAATATAATACGTACTCCACAGTTGTTGTGGCCCCACGCATTATAAGTAACATAAATATAATACGTACTCCACAGTTGTTGTGGCCCCACGCATTATAAGTAACATAAAATATAATACGTACTCCACAGTTGTTGTGGCCCCACGCATTATAAGTAACATAAAATATAATACGTACTCCACAGTTGTTGTGGCCCCACGCATTATAAGTAACATAAAATATAATACGTACTCCACAGTTGTTGTGGCCCCACGTCATTATATAACATAACATGTCTTATCTTTCTTAATGCATGATGATATTATTTAATATCATATACTTTTCTAACATGGCGTATACTTGTAAATGGCATAATATGATTTAATCATAAACATTTCATGGCATACATGTATCATATGGCATACTTAACATGGCATACTTATAACATACATCATTGTATGGCAGAAAAGATTATTTAACAGATAATTATTCATGAGAGATTAAATCATACGTAACAGATAAACATGTAATGACATAGCATGACATGGCATATACGATAACATACATACATAAATTGTAGTTCCCTTACCCATCACACATACACAATAAACTGATAGTAAGTTAGAGGCTAACTTACCTCGATCGTCGCGTTCTATGAGAATAGAGCGCGAGACACGAGGAACTGCACAACAGCTGGAAGAGGAACACTCAGTCCTTAAGATTTTCACTTCTGAACTCAATTGCCATATTGTAAGCACTTGCAACACCACGGCCAACTTGAGGTTTCACTATACTCGGAAGAGATAAATTGACTTCAGAAAGCCTTTGCACTAAAACAAGTTCATTAAAATTATCAATAACAACCAAACAAACAACTCATTTCTCAATCCATATACTCTTAGCCATAGTCAACCACAAGATGACACCAGTCATCCCGGACTATAATCCATATCATCACTGCTTCGGGACACTGTCATACAGTTTCCCAACATTACACCATACGCTCCACACTTCTCTGCTACGCCATTCAACCCTTCGTGACACGCCATCCGATGTATCACGACTTAATACAGAGTACACTCACGTGAACTCTCTTCCATCCACACTACAATACCCATCACTGCGATACACGTCTCACGGTGCATCGCTACGCGACACGGAGTACGCGCTACGCGTACTTCCTTCGCTACAACTCTCATCAACACGATGCACATCACACGATGCATCGCCATACAACACGGAGTACACTACATGCGTACTCCCTTCCTTCTACGACACACATCACTACAGTGCACGTCGCGCGGCGCGTCGCTGCATTACACAGAATACGCTACACGCGTATTCTCTTCACACAACCCGCCGTATCACATCTACGGCATCCATCTCACGCCTATACTTCACAGCACAGTCCACAAAATACACAATCAAACGCAACACTTCACAACCACACTTCGCTTCACAACTACGCAACGAATTCCACAAATACAACTACACAATCCACAAACCAACCAACTATTTTAAACGTAAAATAACTAGAGATAGAAGGTTATACCATCGACGGGATAACCCGTGCGTCGCTCGTTGTTCGTCACGAACATGCGTCGGAGGAACGTACGTGGCGGCGTACGGTGGCTGTCCACCACATAAAGTGGTAGTTTGGGCTTGAGAAAGGCTAGGCGTGGTCTTGGAAGACTCATGATTTTACAGCTGTCGGTGAAGAACAAAATACGTGATTTACGGAAAAGATAAACTATACGCGTGATTCCAGATGAGGGTAAAGACAAGAGAGATGTGATTGCTGTCGGGAAATAATCCAAAACTGATAATTTTAGCGGGCTGTTACAAAAACTCTTTTGTTTTATCATTCTCAATTCATTGTTGATGTTTTCTTCTCCGAATAATTATAGATTTTATTTTATTTATGGATTCAATCATGCTTTTTCTATTGAGTGGATTAGTTCTTTGATTATATTTGGACCAATTATTTATCTATATTGATTTAATTCTTTGCTGCAATATCACTTCCTGAGTATATTGTCATCGTTGGATTTTCTCAATAATGATAATAATTTATATATTTTAAAAGTGGTAAATTATTTTTCAAAGGGTTACATTTGGTTTAATTTTGGTTTATAAATCTAAACCTTTCGATTGAAAATTTTGGGAATTGAGTTCCCGACGCTTTACCGTTTGTCAAATTTGATTACTTTTTCCGTAGTCACTTTGCTTCACTTTAATTTGCATTTAAAATTAATTTTTGTTTTCCATTAATCATTTCATATTTTTCTTTAGTTTCTTTTTTCTTTATATTATTCTTTTAATTTGTTTCTCTGTGGAATCGACATTCCAAAGCTGTGCTACAACTATCACATTATTCTTTGGGTGTAATTAAATTTATAGGTGACGATTAATATTTACTTAGCACTGGTTTAGAGAAGATTTTGAAAAGCTAAAAATTTCAGGTAAGTGAGGTTCCTATACTAGACTTTGCATAAAAGAAATGAAATGAGGTTGATTTTGAAAGTATACATGTTTGTTTTGAAAAGAAATATGAAAGAAACCTCAATTATGTGTTTTGCATATGCATAAAATTTGTATAAGAGAAAGTATTGTTTTGTCATGACGAGTGTAGACATGAGCATTTTGTGCATTCTATTTTTTGAACTACGCAAAAAGTGCGAATATGAAATTTATGAAAATTTGTGCATGTGATGCGAAGATGTTCTGAATATGTTTTTGAATATGTGAATTCATTTGAATTTATTTCAGTACTCTGTTTTGATATGATGTGGCTTCTGAAAAACTTTTAGCATGACTTTTTGATTCTGTTTTGCTCTGATATATGGCCCTACCACTAGTGATAATAGTAGCCTTTGGCCCTGTCACGAGATATTGGCCCTATCATGGGATATAATAGTGGTCTCTGCTCTGAGTGCAATCGCTTTGGTAACATGATGATTTATATTCTGCTTGGCTTTCTGCAGAATGCACTACCCTACCACGGTGGTTAAACATGATCTCTATTATGATATGATGTTCTGATATGATATGATAAGATGAATATGTTTAGTCATGTTGTGCGAAAGGGGTCTTTGAATATGAAAAGTTGGTTTTTAAATATGAACAGTATGAAGTGTCGCTCTGATTTTTTTTATTATTACTATTTTGAGATTTGCATATTGAAACTAAACTGTTTTGTTTATGCATTCTAAACTCTATGAAAATGCTCATGTTTACGTACTAGTATATGTTCTTTGCTTATTGAGTTGTTGATAACTCACCCTTTATCTTCACAATATTTTTCAGATAAAGTGAATGCTTAGATTAAGGATCGAGAATAGAAAGCGGGTACAAGATTGCTAAGTGTAGGGCATAAGTACTGAGGTCATTGAAAGGTTATTATTTTGTAGATTGATCTATTGTATTGACTAGATTTATTAGGATGTTGACAATTATATTAAGCCTTGACTTGTCATATTTATAGTTATGGAGTCTTTGAAAGTGGATGAGCATATGTTTATGGAGTTTTTGAAATATTTATTTATATTGTGAAAAAGGATTTAGGCAACATGTAGTAACTCTCCGACCCATCTGGGATCGGGGCGTTATTGAAGACGTACTATGATAGGTTCTAGAACCATCCCATATTAGGTGAACGGGTTGTCAAGCTAACTGATCTAACAGATGAGGGTTTTAACTTCATACCATAGATATTTCAGTCCCGACATTGGGAGTACTTGACTTCCAAACCAAGATCGATCTGTGTTGAGCTCATCTGAGAGTTCTATGCAAATTTCACACTAATGATTGAGAATCCTCTAACATTGATTACATTTCTTAGAGGTACTCAAGTTGAGGTCACACTTAAACTTAGCTCCTATGTTACCAGTATTCCTATAATAGATAATCTTACGTACGCCTATCCTAAGGAGGATGCTCCCTCGAAACAACTTATGTTGACAGAGTTTGTCCATCTAAATAGGAAGGGCTAAGCAAAAATCTAAAACTTTGACTCTGAACCTAGCTTTGCTTAGGATAGGGGGTCTTTAACGAGATAACAACTAGCTTGCCTCAGGGGGTATTGATTACTCGACTTTTGTGTCATAGATCGTGTGAGACCTCATCCCCGAGGAAAAACGACTTGGAAATACTACACCAACTGTCTTCCATACAGGACCAACTATCTCAACTGATGTGCATGGTGGTCGAGTTATATGAAGGTCAAGCATTTATCACAGCTCATCATATTGTATTTCAAGACCAACTTGAATGCGATTATGACCTTCTAGTGCAAAAACATTAGGACGTATGGGCAATTATGCAGCATAGGACCCATGATGATAATAGTGATGCTGATTAAGAATGATGTCTTCTTTTTTTTTTAGTTTGGTTTGTATATGTTTGGCCAAATAATGAGAAGGTCAATGTTATGTAGGAAGTTAAATTATTAGTGTGGAGACCTCAATCAATACAATGTAAGAGTTTGAACTATTTAATTTTTATATAGATCAAATGTTGTATCTTCATCAAATTGTCTCTCGTTCACTAAATACACTGGGTAACACTTGCAAAGAATATAAATACTCATACAATGTATAAGAAATGTATAATCATTTACCTACCTATAATTCACATATAGTCACCGCTCCAGGCCTTGTCTCAATATTGCATAACATCATTATTATCATTACCACTATCAAAGTCATCCTTGGTGAGGAAGTCTTCTTCCTCATCCTCCCAATCTTTATCGCTATCTTGATCATTAATAAAATCAATGGGGTGTGCATTATCATCACCTTCTAGAATGTTAGAAGCATAAACAACAAGTGGTACATCTTCTCTACATACTGGAACGTAGTTAGACCCTATGGCAGCATGGATTGGATCCATAGATGAAGACTCCATTTATTGATATGCCTAAGCTTGTTCTTCATCTTCGACGTCATATGTTTGTTGAGGAAAACATCTAACACATTCGTGCCAACAATATTTTGCACTACTTTTCAATCACCTCCCAATCTAGCATCATCGAGATAGAAGACTTGCTGCGCTTAGGATACCAACACGAATAGGTCTTCCTATACCATGTACAAGATACATTGATACTCGTATAAAGGGGATCAAGACGTAGTCCTCTAGGATCACTAATGTCCCACAATCACATTTAAATAGATATAAATGATGCCAACCCATGTAATAAAACTGAAATATATCTGTGAACACCCTATAGTAGTCCCTTATACCCCTATCTTGCCCCCACTAACTACCACACTAGAACACTAGGTATGATGGATTTCTTCACAATCTCTACTGTGGAACCTTGTATCATTGTTTATACAACCCGAATATGATGTAACCCAAGGGTCAAGACCACATGCCAATTAATACAATTCATTGGAGACATTGTTGGAAGCCAACATATGCCTTTTTCTACTTGTTCACAAATAACAGATAGAGTCGGTTAATATGCTAATAGATTGCATATAGCATGAAATCAATAATATATTTGCAATGAGCAAACATGAAGGTATGTTAGCAACATAAACAATGTTTAAACCACTCAGGGAATTTTGTTTCGTGCCTCTTGTCAACATTGAGAGTGGATTATGCAGTGATCTTCTCATAAGCGGTATGACGATTCGGATCCTAATGGACACACATGTTGAGAAAAGATAGAAAATGTTGGTGCTGGATTTTGTTGAACAACATCTTTGAGGTAAACACACTAGCTAAATATTATTTTTAGAGTAAAATAATGCTAGATTCTTCTTTCACTTTAATTCTTTTAGTTTTATTTGTTTTTTTTTATGTGATTTCTGCAGCTTGGATTCTTAAGTTTTGATTGATTTTTTTCCTACATTGTTTATGCGATTTCTGCAGCTTGAATTGTCAAGCTTCTTTCACATTTTTTATGCGATTTCTGCCGCTTGGATTCTCAAACTTCTGTCACATTTTTAATGCGATCGTTACTGCATTTAAACCATCAAGAGGGCATAGAGTACATCAAATTAATAAATAAACACATAAAAGAAGTTATAACATTTGCAATTTATTAAACATTTACTGTTGTCGAAAAAATTAATATTTTAATAAAATGGTGAAAGATTTGTTGAGCTTATTATTTAGTGTTGTAAAAAGTGACTAGCTAAAATTTATAAAAGTTAATTGTTTAGCAAAATTTTAGCTAAAACTTGTTGAGCCCATTACTAGTACTCTAAGTAGTCTAAACAGATTTTAGAACTGTTGACTTCCCACATTTTAGTACTCCAAGTTGCTTTGAAAGTGGCTCCAAAACGACCAAACCAGATCAATCCGGCCAGTCTCCGCCAAAGAAAGGGAAACAGAGAAACAGACAGAAAATTGCAGAGTTTGATGTGGTTGAGTTGAAAGGACACCTTAGCAGCTGGCAATTATTCTTTTAAATCATTAAAAATTAAAAAAATTTATTCATTATCATTTTTACATTACCTTTTCCTCATATATAATGTAGCGTTAGATTATAAATTTATAAATAAAATATAATAAATAGTTTAAATAATTTTTAGTTATCTAATATTACATTATAAAATGATAAACATTGAAATTATAAGTAGCATTAATCTTAAAAATCATTATTTCTCTTATCTTTAATAAATTTAAAATAGTATCCCGTTAAAAAGATCAAACAGTTAAAAATGTAACCGTTTGCACAACCCAGGCAGCATCTAGGTTGGGTCACTCGATCGGTGGCCAATTTCTTTTTCATTTCAGTTTAAATTTTTTTTTAAATTTGATTGAAATATTTTGCATTTTTGATTCTTTAGGCTAATGTCTCCTTTAGTGGAAAGGGTGGAAAGGTTTAGGTACATTGGTATCTTCTCTATTTTCAGGCGAATTTTTTCTCTTTCAGTAGTTTTAGTGGAAAGTCAAGATTGAAAGATGTTGGGAATGGACCGAATCTACAAAGGCTAAGTTGAAGTAAATAATAGCGGAAACAACAAAATAAACAGCAAGCACACAAAGAACACCAAGATGTAAGTGGTTCAGCTCAATGTGAGCCTACGTCCACTGTCGGGGTCGGTTTCAACAAATTCACTATGAACAAAAGATGGAGTACAAGAGTATTGAACACAAAAATCCTTAATCCTAAAGCCCCAATACACCCAATGGACTCTTAGGATTGTATACAAAAGGATTCTCAAAACTCTCTCAAACTTGGCTGTTGAAGGGCTCTTCAAAATGAAGAGAAAATGATGTATTTATAGCAGAGGCGCTGATTCAGAACATTCGCTCGAGCGGACGTCGAGCGAAGTGTCGAGTGCACATTAGGGTTGCATTATTCGCTCGAGCGGACAGTCGAGCGGAAGTCGAGCGGAACTCTCGGGAAGAATTCGCTCGAGCAGACAGTCGAGCGGAGTCGAGCGAAACTCTTTGGAAGAGTTAGTTCGAGCGGACTGTCGAGCGAAGGGTCGAGCTAATCTTAGCTTGAGCCAGGGTCGAGCCACAGTCGACCCTGGCTTGACTGAACAGACTGCTTACTTGAACAACGGCTTCTGAATACACACGGAGGCTAACAACAAATATTCTCTGCCAAAGTAAGAACACCTCAAAGTCTGCATGAGCATATCCCAAAGGTGACTAAACTGTCTCCTCTATCTACCAGATGAAACTGTAGACTTGCTCTCACTGTACGCCAATGCCAAAATCAAAATCATACTTAATTTCAATAGCATGATCTAGAGTACCACCTGCACTCTGTTGTGAAGCTCTCCCAGCAACTCCACCTTCTTGCTATAACCATGCTCTCCTTTCCTGTGGAAACAACAACTGAAAAACAAATTGTAAAGAAGAGAAAGTTCACCCAATAGCAAGCTGTGTCGACCGCTTCACCCAAATCTGTAGACAAGCCTGGCAAATCCAAAAGCATACTACGGGCTCTCACACAAGAGTCCATCTCATTCCATTCAACTACTCCATTTCTGTGGAGTGGACCCAACTGTATGGTATGAACAACGCTCTACCTTCTTGTCTGTAGATCACTAGCTTTCACAAATGCTTGAACACATCAAACACATCACAAAACAGAGATAAACTAATCCAGATTCTTCCTCAAATGGTCATCAACAAATATGAGTACAAACACAAAGCAAAAATTGCCTACTCATACATGACCATACTCATTCACCAATATGGCACAATCACATGCGCCATAAATGAGTAATACCTGAATCTGGAACCTCTGAAGATGCTCCACCAATCACTGTACTGCCCTGAAGAAAATAAAGACCATCTGTCTTCTTCCCTGTCATTACCACCGAAAAGCCCTTGTAGACTCGAATGACTCCACCTCTAGCTGAATACTGGTAGCCAAAGGAGTCAAGAGTGCCCAAAGATATAAGATTTTTCTTCAAAGATGGAATATGCCGAACGTTAGACAAAGTTTTAACGGTTCCATCATACATCTTAATCTCAACTGAACCAATCCCAACAATATCACAAGCCATATCATTTTCAACCAAAACGGAATCACCGTTGATTGATTCATAAGTAGTGAACCAATCTATCCTGGAACACATATGGAATGTACAAGCTGAATCCATGACCCACTTGTTACCAAAGTGACCACTAGAGCCGCTGACTGCTAGGACAATATCAGAGTTGTTAGACTGTTCAACGCTAACAACATTGGAGGAACTTTTACTTTCCTCCTTCAATCTGGGACACTCATTCTTGTAATGACCAAACCTATGACAGTAGTGACATTTAACATTTTTCTTGTTAAATTTAGAGTTGCTACTGGAATTACTCCCACCATAATCCGAAC
>QGSO01000514.1:597646-699829 GCA_011037825.1 Carya cathayensis | reverse complement strand
AACGGACATTTGAAACGTCGAGACATGCAACATAAGGTTACCTGCCCCCGTTCATGACATATAAGATGCAATGTTCCTAACATGCATCTAGCATTATGCAATATTCGCAGCGGATAATTTTTTTCTTTAGCAATACTATGCACCAAACTAAAAATATCCCAAATACTTGAAACATATTTCATACATAAAGGCATACTAAATAGCCGTGATCACCACACTAGTCCAAAATGGTTGTGATCAAAAGAATACTTGAGATACAACTCCAAAAGTACAAGTAGTAACCTAAGTTAAATACTATGCCATCATCAACATCGCACCGTGGCCTAGTCGACCGTATTCAGTTGGTCAGATTCCAATTCTCCTTCTGGGTCCTGTAACAAGATCTACCATTCGGGGGGAATGGTAGTTGGGACTACCACAGTGAGATTTGATTACAAATCTCAGTAAGTTAACATAAAACTCACACACAGGTTAAAAATGCATGCATGGCAGTAAAAGCATAAATGCATAAGTATAGTCGTACATAACATAGATAACTTGACATATAGCATGACTAACCAGAACTTAACGTGAACTGAACTTGACTTAACATGGCATGAACTTAAGCTTAAAACATAACATGAACAAACAACATAACATGAACGTGAAACATAACATGGACTTGAAATATAGCATGAACGTAAACATGCATAACATAAATAAGAACTTGAAAATAACATAAACTTGAACATAACATGACATGAACATAACATATACGTGAGCATAACATAACATGGACTTGATCTAAAACTTGACTTATCATGTATTTGATCTGAAACTGGACTTAACATAAACTTGGAATATTATTCAATTGTCTTGATTAATAACGTGCATTAATACGTACTCCACAGTTGTTGTGGCCCCACGTATTCAAGTAACATAAAACATAATACGTACTCCACAGTTGTTGTGGCCCCACGTATTCTACGTGTCACAATTGCTGTGTCTCACGTAGTGTATGCTCCACAGTTGTTGTGGCCCCATACTTCATGCTCCACAGTTGTTGTGGCCCCATGAATACACATAACATAAAATATAATACGTACTCCACAGTTGTTGTGGCCCCACGCATTATAAGTAACATAAAATATAATACGTACTCCACAGTTGTTGTGGCCCCACGCATTATAAGTAACATAAAATATAATACGTACTCCACAGTTGTTGTGGCCCCACGCATTATAAATAACATAAAATATAATACGTACTCCACAGTTGTTGTGGCCCCACGCATTATAAGTAACATAAAATATAATACGTACTCCACAGTTGTTGTGGCCCCACGTATTATACGTAACATAACATGTCTTATCTTTCTTAATGCATGAGATATTATTTAATATCATATACTTTTCTAACATGGCGTATGCTTGTAAATGGCACAATATGATTTAATCATAAACATTTAATGGCATACATGTATCATATGGCATACTTAACATGGCATACTTATAACATACAACATTGTATGACAGAAAAGATTGTGTAACAGATAAATATTCATGAGAGATTAAATCATACGTAACAGATAAACATGTAATGACATAGCATGACATGGCATATACGATAACATACATACATAAATTGTAGTTCCCTTACCCATCACACATACACAATAAACTGATAGTAAGTTAGAGGCTAACTTACCTCGATCGTCGCGTTCTATGAGAATAGAGCGCGAAACACGAGGAACTGCACAACAGCTGGAAGAGGAACACTCAAGTCCTTAAGATTTTCAATTCTGAATTTAATTGCCATATTATGAGCACTTGCAACACCACGGGCAACTTGAGGTTTCACTATACTCGGAAGAGATAATTTGACTTCAGAAAGCCTTTGCACTAAATCAAGTTCATTAAAAATTATCAATAACAACCAAACAAACAACTCCTTTCTCAATCCATATACTCTTAGCCATAGTCAACCACAAGATGACACCCGTCACCCCGGACTATAATCCATATCATCACTGCTTCGGGACACTGTCATACAGTTTCCCAACACTACACCATACGCTCCACACTTCTCTGCTACGCCATCCAACCCTTCGTGACACGCCATCCGGTGTATCACGACCTAGTACAGAGTACACTCACGTGAACTCTCTTCCATTCACACTACAACACACATCGCTACGATACACGCCTCACGGTGCATCGCTACGCGACACGGAGTATGCGCTACGCGTACTTCCTTCGCTACAACACTCATCAACACGATGCACATCACACGATGCATCGCCATACAACACGGAGTACACTACATGCGTACTCCCTTCCTTCTACGACACACATCACTACAGCGCACGTCGCGCGGCGCGTCGCTGCATTACACAGAATACGCTACACGCGTACTCTCTTCACACTACACGCCGTATCACAACTACGGCATCCATCTCACGCCCATACTTCACAGCACAGTCCACAAAACTACAAAATCAAGCCCAACACTTCACAACCACACTTCGCTTCACAACTACGCAGCGAACTCCACAAACACTAACTACACAGTCTACAGCCAACCAAATCAACTATGTTAAACATAAATAACTAAAGATAGAGGGTTATACCATCGAGGGATAACCCGTGCGTCGCTCGCTGTCGTCACGAACATGCGTCGGAGGACGTACGTGGCGGTAACACCGCGTACGGTGGCTGTCCACCACATAAAGTGGTAGTTTGGGGCTGAGAAAAGCTAAGCGTGGCCTTGGAAGGCTCATGGTCGCCTTGTGGTGGTCAAAGGTGGCGGAGCACGGCGGCATCACGCCGTGAACAGTAAAACCGAACGGTGGGAGGAGACGCGAGGTAGCGAAATGCCATAGAACTTCATGGCAAGCTAGGGAAAGGTAGATGAACATGTGGTGGAGCTGTGGTGGCGAGGTGGTGGTCGGAGGTGGCTAACGGCGGCGGATCGGCCGTTTGAAGCCATTTTCGGCCTTGGAGAGTGAGAGAGAGTGAGAGCTCTACAACGCTCCGTTGGCCATGAAATTTCTTGGAGAGGTTCATGAGGATGAGAGGAGAAGAAATCTGGGTGGGTGGTGTAGGCCACACCGCCGGCGAGTGGCGGTTCTGGGCGGAGAAAGAAATCAGCAACAGGGGAGAAAACAGGGCAGGGGCAGCAACTTCCGGGGGCTCGTGGCGGCTAACGGCTGGTCCGATGGCTCTGAAAATTGGTGGGTATGAACTCTGGTGGAAGGGGAAGAGAATGGCGGGGGTGGTGTACGACACCTCCACCGGACGGCGGAGAAACGGCCGGCCGAATGGGCGGCGACGGTAAGGAGGAAAACAGGGCAGGGCAGCAACTTCCGGGGGCTCTTGGCGGCTAACGGCTGGTCCGATGGCTCTGAAAATTGGTGGGGATGAACTTTGGTGGGATGGGAAGAGAATGGCGGGGGCGGCGACGGTAAGGAGAAATGGGGAAGCGAAGAGCATGGGGAGAGAGAGAGAGAGAGAGAGAGAGGAAAGAGAGAGAAGAAAAAGGAAAAAGGAAAAAGTGAAGGGAAAAGGGTAGGGGCCTAGGTAATTAACTTCAATCCTACGTTTCGGGATCCTATAATAAACCAACGATGAGTTAAAACACTGATTTGAAAACGCGTAAGTGTTTTATTTTAAATAAAACACTTAAATAAAACACTACGAGTAATTAAGGTAGTGTAACAGCCCGCTAATTCTTATCTCTGTACCATTTTCTTCCTTTTCTTTTCACACATAGTAGACGGCAAGACAATCCGTTTTGGATTCTTTCCCGACAGCAATCACATCTCTCTCGTCTTTACCCTCATATGGAATCACGCGTATAGATTATCTTTTCCGTAAATCACGTAATTTGTTCTTCACCGACAACTGTAAAATCATGAACAGTTTTATCCTAAGCGTTGTACCAATCCCAAGCGGAATTTGGGGGCGTCACAGCATGACCCCTTATTCGGAGTAAATGACCTAGAACCTCTTTTGGGCCATTTTGGCCCCAAATTTTAAAAAAATAAAATAAAATAAAATAAAAGTCTTAAATAGAAGACGAATTATATTTTACAATTTATATTTAACATAAAATTAAACAAAGGTTGTTTAAAGTAGAAAACATAAAAATCTAAGTATTCTAAGCTATTACAATAATACAAATTCATCTAAAACTATTACAAATTAATATAAAAATATTACAAATTGTCAAATAATTGAAATCAATAATATAGCAATATTAGAAATTGTACTGGCAATTTGACAAATAAGATTACTTTGAGTTTGAGTCCTGAGATTGGAATCTAGGGATAGTGGACAAGTGAGATTGGGAGATTATAAAACTTGAAAAATTAATAGGAAAAAAATTAAAATTACAAATAATATAATGACATATACATATGTAAAAAAATTTAAAAATATAAAACTATAAGTACAAACCAAGTGAGACTATCAAGGATTGCATATTAGATCATTGAAAATTTGGGATTAGGGTTGGAACTTGGGCGAGTGAGACCATAAAACCTAAAAAACAAAATAAGAAAATAAAATAATAAATATAAATATTATATAGATATGTGATAAAGTTACAAAATTAAAATTACAAACGAATATGAGATTGAGATTGAATTATGAGATCATTGGGATTGAGCATGTGACAATGAGACTATAAAAATTGGAAAAAAAAATACGAGAAAACCAATTAGAATTACAAACAATAAATATTATATACATAGTAAGAATAAATAAGAGAATCACTATACAAATCAACGGTAATGGTGGATCAAATGGAGAAGTCATCTTACGTTTGGCGAAGATGTAGATGTAGGGGCATTTGGCGAAGTTGTCCATACAACAATTATAATGATTCTTCAATAAAACATCAAAAATTCACCAAACAAGAAATATCATCACAATCACACAAATATCTCTATAGCATACAAATTACAACCTCATCCTTCAAAATTGTGCCGTTTTGTTATATATAGTGAGGTAGGGATATGCAGAGTGGAGCCAAATCTAGTTTGTCCCCTGCACTCGTATGGGTCGCCGAATGTGGGCGGATTGCTCCACCACCCGTATCTGGAGAACAAGGCCACCATCTTGTCGTGGTAGAGGCAAGGCGGGGTGGGGTAGCGATGGGAGGGGGCGAGACCCCACTACCCTTCCCTACCAATCGGTGTGTTTAATATATCTTAACCTTTTAATTGCCTTTTGTCACGTAAGTCTTATGTGATCGTGACCTTTAGTCACTTGTAGCTCTTTCCTCACAAACATATTTATTCCCAACATATAGGGGTGTAAAAAAACCTAAAAAACTAGTTAAACCAGATCGAATCCGGTTTGTAAGCGGTTCAGTGTGGTACCAGTTCTTAAGAATCAAAACCGGTGCGGTACCGATTTTCATATTTTGAAAACTGGTTTAAACCAAACTGGATCGGTATATATATTTATAATTTTTTATATTATATATAGTTTTTAGTATTATATTATATATATTATATGCTAAATTACTAATTAATATAACATGGAATTCTAATCTTATTATTCAAGTCTATTATTTTTATAACATAAAATAATATAACATAAAATTTTAATCTTAAACATAAACAAAGTTATTGATATAAACTTACTTTTGATATATATATAAATATATATATATATATTATGTATTTATACTATAATATAAATAGACTAATAGTATATGTAAACTTTATATTATTACTAATATAGATAATCCATAAAATCGAGAAAAACTGGAGTGGAACGAATCGAAATTGGAAAAACTGAAAGTTCCAGTTTCAATAATGAATTGGTTCAGTATTGGTTCTTAAATTTTTCAAAACCGGTGTATACCGATTCGATTCTAAAAAATATACAAAGTCAGACCAAATCAGATCGATTACACCCTTACCAACACATGATTTGAGCATGTGCCATAAATTTTGGTGAATGCCTGATGCCATCATTTATGTCTTTTATGGTTTCTTTCTTTCTTTATTTTTTGAAAAATTCTATTTATCATCTCCATACCATGCACCATACATGATTTTTTAATTTTTAATTTTTTTCCTTACCAAATATGTGGTATATGAATGATAAATATAAGAATTCAATTAGCTTATGGTGAATAAAAGCAACTTTTTTTTAAAATATACAAATAAATAAGAGCTTTGCTACTGATCTCTCATCATCCTCACACACTATACTTATTTTTATTTTTTATAATTTTTTGAAATTATTTTTTGGTTTTATTTTTCTTAAACTAATTAATTTATTCTATTCATCATCCATTCACTACATATTTGGCAACATAAAAAAATAATAAATAAATAAATGTGTGATGTATGGTGTGAGGATGAAGAGTAGAATTTTTCAATAAATAAAGATAGGGAAATGCTAGCGAACCCGCTTAGCCTTCCCGTTTATATGTCCCGCTTGACGTGGACACGCCACCTGGCAGGCTCTTCACTTTTTTTTTTCACCACAACATGAGACCGATGCCTTCCGTCCTTCCGTTTTATTTGACTTTCTTCCGTTATCCTCTTTCTCGTATAACATTTGCCCCATTACAGACCTACTCAGCCTACAGAAACTGTAACAGCCCGCTAAAATTATCAGTTTTGGATTATTTCCCGACAGCAATCACATCTCTCTCGTCTTTACCCTCATCTGGAATCACGCGTATAGATTATCTTTTCCGTAAATCACGTAATTTGTTCTTCACCGACAGCTGTAAAATCATGAGTCTTCCAAGACCACGCCTAGCCTTTCTCAAGCCCAAACTACCACTTTATGTGGTGGACAGCCACCGTACGCCGCCACGTACGTTCCTCCGACGCATGTTCGTGACGAACAACGAGCGACGCACGGGTTATCCCGTCGATGGTATAACCTTCTATCTCTAGTTATTTTACGTTTAAAATAGTTAGTTGGTTGGTTTGTGGAATTTGTTGCGTAGTTGTGAAGCGAAGTGTGGTTGTGAAGTGTTGCGTTTGATTGTGTATTTTGTGGACTGTGCTGTGAAGTATAGGCGTGAGATGGATGCCGTAGATGTGATACGGCTGGTTGTGTGAAGAGAATACGCGTGTAGCGTATTCTGTGTAATGCAGCGACGCGCCACGCGACGTGCACTGTAGTGATGTGTGTTGTAGAAGGAAGGGAGTACGCATGTAGTGTACTCCGTGTTGTATGGGATGCATCGTGTGATGTGCATCGTGTTGATGAGAGTTGTAGCGAAGGAAGTACGCGTAGCGTGTACTCCGTGTTGCGTAGCGATGCACCGTGAGACGTGTATCGCAGTGATGGGTTTTGTAGTGTGAATGGAAGAGAGTTCACGTGAGTGTACTCTGTACTAGGTCGTGATACACCGGATGGCGTGTCACGAAGGGTTGGATGGCGTAGCAGAGAAGTGTGGAGCGTATGGTGTAGTGTTGGGAAACTGTATAACAGTGTCCCGAAGTAGTGGTGTTATGGATTATAGTCCGGGGTGACTGGTGTCATCTTGGGGTTGACTATGGCTAAGAGTATATGGATTGAGAAAGGAATTGTTTGTTTGGTTATTATTGATAATTTTAATGAACTTGTTTTAGTGCAAAGGCTTTCTGAAGTCAAATTATCTCTTCAGAGTATAGTGAAACCTCAAGTTGCCGTGGTGTTGCAAGTGCGTACAATATGACAATTGAGTTCAGAAGTGAAAATCTTAAGGACTTGAGTGTTCCTCTTCCAACTGTTGTGCAGTTCCTCGTGTTTCGCACTCTATTCTCATAGAACGCGACGATCGAGGTAAGTTAGCCTCTAACTTACTATCAGTTTATTGTGTATGTGTGATGTGTAAGAGAACTACAATTTATGTATGTATGTTATCGTATATGCCATGTCATGCTATGTCATTACATGTTTATCTGCTACGAATGATTTAATCTCTCATGAATAATTATCTGTTACATAATCTTTTCTGTCATACAATGATGTATGTTATAAGTATGCCATGTTAAGTATGCCATGAAATGTTATGATTAAATCATATTGTGCCATTTACAAGTATACGCCATGTTAGAAAAGTATATGATATTAATTAATATCTCATGCATTAAGAAAGATAAGACATGTTATGTTACTTATAATACGTGGGGCCACAACAACTGTGGAGTACGTATTATATCTTATGTTATGTTATGATAATACGTGGGGCCACAACAACTGTGGAGTACGTATTATATTCTATGTTATGTTATGAATGCGTGGGGCCACAACAACTGTGGAGTACGTATTATATTTATGTTATTTATAATGCGTGGGGCCACAACAACTGTGGAGTACGTATTATATTTATGTTACTTATAATGCGTGGGGCCACAACAACTGTGGAGTACGTATTATATCTTATGTTATGTTATGATAATCGTGGGGCCACAACAACTGTGGAGTACGTATTATATTTATGTTACTTATAATGCGTGGGGCCACAACAACTGTGGAGTACGTATTATATTTATGTTACTTATAATGCGTGGGGCCACAACAACTGTGGAGTACGTATTATATTTATGTTACTTATAATGCGTGGGGCCACAACAACTGTGGAGTACGTATTATATTTATGTTACTTATAATGCGTGGGGCCACAACAACTGTGGAGTACGTATTATATTTATGTTACTTATAATGCGTGGGGCCACAACAACTGTGGAGTACGTATTATATTTATGTTACTTATAATGCGTGGGGCCACAACAACTGTGGAGTACGTATTATATTTATGTTACTTATAATGCGTGGGGCCACAACAACTGTGGAGTACGTATTATATTTTATGTTACATAGAAGTATGGGGCCACAACAACTGTGGAGCATACACTACATGAGACACAGCAATTGTGACATGTAGAATACGTGGGGCCACAACAACTGTGGAGTACGTATTATATTTTATGTTATGTGTATTCATGGGGCCACAACAACTGTGGAGCATGAAGTATGGGGCACAACAACTGTGGAGCATACACTACATGAGACACAGCAATTGTGACATGTAGAATACGTGGGGCCACAACAACTGTGGAGTACGTATTATGTTTTATGTTACTTGAATACGTGGGGCCACAACAACTGTGGAGTACGTATTAACGCACGTTATTAATCAAGACAATTGAATAAGATTCCAAGTTTATGTTAAGTCCAGTTTCAGATCAAATATATGATAAGTCAAGTTTCAGATCAAGTTCATGTTATGTTATGCTCACGTACATGTTATGTTCATGTTCATGTTATATTTCAAGTTCATGTTCACATCATGTTATGTTCACGTTTATGATACGTTCAAGCTCACGTTCATGTTATGTTATGTTCATGTCCATGTTATGTTTCACGTTCATGTTATGTTGTTTGTTCATGTTATGTTTTAAGCTTAAGTTCATGCCATGTTAAGTCAAGTTCAGTTCACGCTTAAGTTCTGGTTAAGTCATGCTATATGTCAAGTTATACTATGTTTATGTATGACTATAATTATGCATTTATGCTTTTACTGCCATGCATGCATTTTTAACCTGTGTGTGAGTTTTATGTTAACTTACTGAGATTTGTAATCAAATCTCACTGTGGTAGTCCCAACTACCATTCCCCCCGAATGGTAGATCTTGTTACAGGACCCAAAGGAAATTTGGAATCTGACCAACTGAATACGGTCGACTAGGCCACGGTGCGATGTTGATGATGGTATAGTATTTAACTTAGGTTAATACTTGTACTTTTGGAGTTGTATCTCAAGTATTCTTTTGATCACAACCATTTTAGACTAATGTGGTGATCACGGCTATTTAATATGCCTTTATGTATGATATATGTTTCAAGTATTTGGGATATTTTAGTTTGGTGCATAGTATTGCTAAAGAAAAAAATTATCCGATGCGAATATTGCATAATGCTAGATGCATGATAGGAACATTGCATCTTATATGTCATGAACGGGGGCAGGTAACCTTGTGTTGCATGTCTCGACGCTTCAAATGTCCGTTCAATCCCAAGCGGAATTTGGGGGCGTCACAGAAACCCCCAACAGAGACCGCTCCATCAGACCCCACCATCGTCCTCCTCCAAGCCACCGACAGACTTCCTGACAGTGACCCCTCCATCAACCTCCTCCAAACCACCGATAGACCCACCTCCATCGTCCTCTTCCAAACCCCTGACAAGCCCCCTTCCCTCCAACCTTGTGGCTGAACCGATAGATGACTTTGTGCGCAAGTGGGTGCGGGGTCCTCTAGCGTCCTCCAAGTTTTGGTGCTTGCAAAATGTAAGCATTACATAGAATGTAATAACTTCTTTTTGATTACCTGATGTAAAGTATGTATAAACTCGATTGCAAATCTACTTGTAATTACCCAAGACACATGTACATGGAATTAACTTTCTATAGTTTGCCAAGAAAAAATATTCATCACTCATACCAACTTTTTATGGAAATGAATTTAACTTAGTTATTGGATACCATGTGTTGAACCTAAGTGTTGAACCTAAGGTTTCAAGTTTTGTGTAATTATATATTTACACATGGATTTTGATGAGAACAAATGAATTCAAAGAATAAAGGAGTCTCAAGCTCAAGTTATCTACACAATGAAGTCAAGCACATCAAGAAACCAAGCATGAGCAAGAAGGGAACAAGCTCACATTAAAGACATAGAGTAATGTTGTAAATCTCTTAAAATTCGAAATTAGGATTAAGGCTCAAAAATTAATATTTTATCATAAAACATTAAAATACATTTTCCACATGTGCATGAATATTTTGAAAATTAAATTTGAAAATTTTGAAAGATAATTGATTGTCATCTTTCACATGTGCATGCCATGATTAAAGGTTTGAACTTTGAAAATATTAAAGATGATTGATTGTCATCTTTCACATGTGCATGTTTTATTTGAATATTTTCAAAAGTGATTGATGCTTTTCTTGACTTATGCAAAAGGAAGATGCCTTTGTTTGAATATTTTGGAAAATAAAGTGTGCTCCTTTTGTCATATGCAAAAAGTAAAAAGATTAGGTTTGAATTTTTTGAAAAATGAATGATGATGTTTTTGACATGTGAATCTTTTTAAATTTGAATATGAAGTCTCATATGCCTATAAATAGATCATTTGAGAGCTTCACATTTACAACACCAAGAGCATACATATCTCATTCAAAGCTTTCATTCTCTCTTCTCTAAGCATTGAGCCTTAACCCTTGTTCATTTTGAGAGATATAGGTTGTGCTGTATTGTTCTTATTTCACTCATTGAGGAGTGTTTTCTGATATCCTACCCACTATCAATTTTTGTATCAGTAAAAGGGTGTGTACAACCCTTGTGCGTGTAGAAAGTGTTTTACACAGGGAATCGTTGAATCACCACGTGTAAGGTGATTGTAAGTGTAGAGGGAGTTCTACACGGATCCTTTGTAGCGGTGTTGTTCAAAGGTGTAATAGGTTTCTATCTCCACCTGAAGTAGATTGAATAGTGAATTCGGGGATCCTCAAGGGGTAGCTTGAGGCGAGGACGTAGGCAGTGGGGCCGAACCTCGTTAACATAATGAGTTTGCTTCTCTCTTACCCTTACTCTTTATATTTATTGTTGTTTCCTATTTTGTTTATATTTTATATTGTATATTTGATTTATAATTGTTATTTTTTTAAATACAACTCAATTCACCTCCCATCTTGTGTTAGTCATCTGGGCAACACCATGTAGGAAAATCAAAATGCAGGAAAATCAGAATGCAGGAGAAACTAATAAGATGGTTTTCAACTTAGTTGTCTTGCTAGCTTCAAAAGAAAGCATTATCCGCTTGTTAAATATTTAAAAAGAACTGATGAACTGTGCATATTTTTAGCAATTGTTTTAAAGTAGAAGTAAACATAATTTCTTCTATTATTGAAGTTATTTCAGTTTAAAAACTTTAACCAACTTAGAATGATAAAACTATCTTTGAATCAACTTTGACTAGTAAATGAAGTTTAAAAACTATCTTTGAATCAACTTAAAATGATAAAACAATTTTTACTGGTTCTTTCAAACAAGTTTGAGGTGTTTTTGTAGATAATTCGAACGTTGCAATGGATGCTGATATGGAATATTCAGATAATGAGTGTGATGAGGTAGGAATTGATGGAGGAGATTGGAGGTGATGAAACTGTTGAAGAACTTACGGTTGGAATGAAATTTTCATCTATAGAAGAAGTGTATGCTTACTATATGAAGTATGGTAAGAAGAATGGGTTTGGGGTATCCAAAAGGAATTCTAGATAGGATGACGATGGGAATGTAAGATGGTTTTGTTTAGCATGCCCGCGAGGAGGCACATCAAAGAGTAAGGCTGTCAATGTTATGAAACGAAGACAAACAATGAAGATGGGGTGTATGGCTAGGATTAATGTTGTATTCAATGATGAAGGTGGATATACCGTATCCAAAGTGATATTGGATTACACACACTTGTAGTCTGGGAAAGGCAAGACATTTCAGATGCTTTAAGAAGGTTGATGCTCGTGTTGCTAAGAGGCTCGAAATAAATGACGAGGCAGGAATAAGGTTATCAAAAAATTTCAAATCTGTGGTTGTTGAGGCAAGGGGTTATGAGAATGTACCATTTGGGGAGAATGAATGTCGAAACTATATTGAGAAAGCACAACGACTTCACCTCGGGGTTGGAGGTGGTGTAGCTCTATGTAACTATTTCGAATATATGCAAAAAAAAAAAAAAAAATCTGAAATTTTATTATAAGATAGACATTGACAATGAGACGCGGTTAAAAAATATTTTTTGGGCAGACCCCTGGAGTAGAGCTGCATATGAATCATTCGGGGATGTGATTACATTTGATACAACATATATAACTAATGCGTATAAAAGGCCTTTTGTACCTTTTGTGGGTGTGAACCACTATGGGCAGTCAATCCTACTCAGGTGCAGATTAATATCTAGTGAAGATGCATATACATTCGAGTGGTTGTTTTAGTCATGGTTGCAGTGTATGAATGACCGACCGCCAAATGAAATCATCACAGACCAAGACAAGGCCATGAAAATTGCAATTTCGAGGATGTTTCCAACTTCAAAACATTGCTTTTGCTTATGGCATGTAATGAAAAAGCTTCCCGAGAAGTTTAGATCACATTCTCGATATAAGGAAATCAAGACTACATAGGTGCATTTGTGACTATTTCAATGAGCATGAATTTGAGGAACATTGGTGTAATATGCTCGATACCTATGGTTTGCATGATAATGCATGGTTGGAATCACAGTATAATAGTCGGCATTTTTGGGTGCCGGCCTATCTTAGAGACACATTCTGGGCAGGAATGTCAACTACACAATAGAGTGAAAGAATGAATGCATTTTTTGATGACTTCATTCACTCTAAAATAACTCTGAAACAATTTGTTGAGCAGTATGATTCGGCCCTTAGGAGGAAGGTAGAGAATGAAGAAATTGCTAAATTCAATTCATTTAACACGGACATTCCTTGCATCAGTCGCTATCATCTTGAGAAGCAATTTCAAAAAGCATATACTCTTGCTAAATTCAAAGAAGTACAAGAAGAATTGCGAGGATTCCTATATTTAACTACCTCGTTGTCGGGATGTGAGGATGGTCGATATACATTCGTAGTTGTGGATGAGGTTCAGGTTGGTGATGACTTCATAAAACGTGTAACCTTTGCTGTCAAGGTTGAACAAGATCCCCTTGATGTGAAATGCAGTTGTAAGTTATTTGAGTTTAAGGGTATATTGTGCAGGCACACCCTCCGTATCTTAACTCAGATAGGCCAATATACAGTATTGAAAAAATACATATTGGATCGGTGGAGCAAGAATGTTAAGCGAAAATACACATTTGTGAAAAGTAGTTATGACACTAGTAGCATCGACGATGCGTGATGGTATGATAGGATTCAAAATAGCTTCTATGAGCTGTGTTCCAATGCTTCAAAGGCTGAGAGTAGCTGTGTTAAATTGATTAACCAGATAGAACAATTGAAGACACAATACCATGGTCTGCCTGATTATAATACTAGCGGAGAAGTTGATCCAGGTACTTCCAAGACTGGCATGACAGGTAGAGTTCTTAGTCTGTTGGTCGTTCAGAGTAAGGGAAGACCATCGTCTAAAAGAAAAGTGCACCTCGTTGAGAAGAGTCTTAAGAGATCTAGTACGAAAAGACGACTACACCACAACGAAGCTGAGGTAACATTTTTTTAATTGAGTAAGCTAAATTATTTCATTTAGTTGTTTCTTATTTCATTTATTGCCAAATCGTACTTTTAACGCTAGGATTAACAAAGTCAAATTTGAACACATGCGCCTGATTTTTTTGCAACTCCTTCGAGTGCTACGAATTATTTTGGCACTGGACAAACTACTCATAACTCACAGGTAATGTGAAAAAAAATATTTTGTTAATATTTTTTGTGAATTGCATTGCCACTTTTAACATTTTTTGGATGCCCCCATAGGACAAAACTAATGAAGGATATACTACGGAGGCTCTTCATCAGGACTTTGGTGATTGGTAGATGCTGTGCTTTTAGAAGCTAGCTGGTTGATTCTAGGAGGGACCACTTTTTTGGGAGTTAGTTTTGTACTGAAAATATAATTTTTTGAGAATGACCACTTTTTTGTTTGCTAGTTTTGTAATGAAACTACAATGTTTTTGGAGGGACCACACCAAAACCTTTTTGGTGATTGGTAGACTTCATGACATGTGAAGAACCTGACATAATTCTATAGAAATATATTCAATTGTATATAACAAATGATATAACAGGTGGTGCAGCATTTCTTTAGATATTCAATTATATTCAAATGAGATGGCTCTTGATAGTGTATTTTGTATAGAGAATCCACACTGAGATAGCAGGTGGTGCCATGCACATGGATATCATAGAGGCACACAGCTGTGGTTAATTTCTGTGTTTAACTGCTTCTATGATTGTAGGGAATGATTGTATATGAACATTATTTCCCACGTTTAAGAAAGGAAGTTCAGCGATTTCCAATAAATTAAAGCTACACACAGCAATTTCTAATAACAAGTCAAACATTATTTCCCACGTTTAAGAAAGGAAGTTCAGCCATTTCCAATAAATTAAAGCTGCACAACAATTTCCAATAACAAGTCAAACATTTAAATTCTCTCTAAAGTGAAAGAGAAATCCAACCATCCATTCTCCATGACCTATCATAAGGCTGTTTCTACAATATTCTAATTTCTAGCAAGCTGACATATACATCAAGAGATTTTTCAAAATGTAATTTCCCAAAAGATTACATGAAATTAACTTCATAAATTACATCTTGTCTCAGAATTTTTCAAAAAACATGGCTAAACAAAGTACCAATGATATTGAAATTAAAACTACGATGACCCTTTCAAACTTTCTCTTGCGCCTCTCAATCTCTATTTCTAGCTAATGTCGAGTTGTTTGGATATTCATTGCCAATTGTATCTTTTGAATTTCGGTTTTTAAACGGTTGATTCTCTTTTCACCATATGGTGGTATTTTCGGATTATACCAACAAAAATATCTGTAAGAATGCCCAATCTGCAAAATAAACCAACACATTATCAAATAAGGATTACCGTTCACTTCTTAGCAAACAAGAGTGAAATATATATTCTTCTTATTTTTTTTCCTAATTATAAACAAGAGTGAAATATCATACCTCAAAGTTTCGACAACTAAAAAATTGGTGCCCCTCATTATCCTCCGTATGCGCAGTTCGTTGACATGATTTAATACCACAAAAGCATATTGGGTATTCATTTTGCCAAGAGTTTTTTTAGCGCTAGTTATTGCTAGTACTACTACGTGCTTCAGACATTGTCTCAATATGACAGAAATTAATGTTCTTTGTAATCAATCAAGACCCACTGTGTTTGCAGTATAACAAGTAACACAATTGGAAACCCAGTTATTAGTATACGGTGCAAATATCGTGGAAAACTAATGGTCCGTACGCATCACAGGTAATGAATACTGACTTCGTTTCAACTTATATTTCACATGATAATTGCAAATGCTCGTAATAAAGCTCACTTTATAACATCAAATAGCTTCGGCTTAAACATATATATATGTTTGCAGGATATGTGCCCCTCCATCATATATATATATATATATATATAAATATATGTATATATATACTTTTGGGTAGTTCGATGATGATTTTGAGCATTCTAGGAAAATCTAATGTACTTCAAAATCTAGAAATATTAACTGTACTTCATAGAGCTAATGTTTTTTGTATTATGCTAGCTAAAGTGTTTGTTTCTTTGCATAGAACTAATATTTTTCCATGGTACGTAGTTTGAATTAAATATTAATGATTTCACAGAGCTAGCAACTACGTACGTAACGTGCCATTGTGGCATTAGGTTTTGGGTAAGTGCAGGGTTCATCTATTGTGGCATTCTGTCGAGCACTTGGTACTCTGCAAATAAGCTTGTTTAACGGTGACCCATCCCAAATATAGGTTTCAAAATATTTACAAGACCCATCCCAAATACAGATTTCAACCATCGCACAAAACCTATTTACAAGACCCATCCCAAATAGAGATTTCAACCATTGCACAATGATCTCAAGTTCCATACCAAAATGGTATAAGAAATCAACCATCACCTAAAGGAGACAAAATGCTAATCTCACTGTGAAGGAGACGAAAATGGTAGCCCCACTGTTTGGGATTCTGCAATGGTACCCCCATCGATAGTTTGGAGGACGATGGAGGGGAGGATATCGAATATGCTAGCCCCACTGGAAGGAGATAAAATATAGAGGTCGGGGATGGGTTTGGGTGCAGTCGAATTGGACACTTGTTTGACAGAAAATGAAATGGAGTGGGAAAATGAAAAGGTTCAATACATAATGGGGGGGTTCAGTCGAAGGGGGTAGAGGTTATACAAGAAAGAGGATAACAGAAGAAAGTCAAAGAAAACGGAATGATGGAAGGCACTGATCCCGCGTTTTGGTAGAAAAAAAAATAAAAAATAAAAAGTGGAAAGCTAGCAATGTGGCGTGTCGACCTCAAGCAGGACATATAAATAGGAAGGCTGAGTGGGTTTGCTAACATTTTCCATAAAGATAAGTACAGTGCGGTGTGAGGGTAACAAAACTTTTTTTTTATATCATTTTTCAACTTATTTTTTATTTTAGTTTGTTAAATTAATCTGACACTGTTCATCATGCCACGTCAGGCGGTTTCAAACCGTTGTTGAACGAATTCTGTCAGTACCAGGTCTTTGCCTCTTCAAGCAGCGGAAAGAAAATACAAAAACCCTAAACTTCCGGTTACCGTTACCCTTAAGCCAACCCTCTACTCCTCTCGCTGCCACCACAGGTCTCTCTCTCTCTCTGTCTCTCTGTCTCTCTCTGTATGCGCGTTTGTGTGAGAATCGGAAGACTTGCTATGAGAACTTTTGCAGAAAACTTTGTGGTTTATGCATGAGCTTTGGTGTTTTTTGGAGCAAGAGAGGCAAACGAATGAGTTCAATTCCTTTTTTTTTTTTTTTTTTCTCCTGTTTAACTTGATCCTTTCTGTTTATTCTGTGCCATTTTCCCCTTTTAGGTGGGACGTGTTATTTTATTTATTTTGTATTTGAGTAGGTAAATCTGATTGAAGCCAAATTTGGTCCTTCGTCTCTCGGGATCTTTTTTGGTGAAAGATACGAATTAAAGATGGATGATCTTGAAAATAAATGAGCAATGCTACGTATAGTTGTAGAATGCGTAAACAACGTATAGTTGTTTTAAAAAAAAGTAAGGTTGAATATTAAAAAATTAATTTTTTTATGTGGGTCTCATATTTATCCATTTTTTTTAAAGAGATTGCCGGGTGCTTGCGCACTCTACCACTGCAAATATCATTTAAAAAAAAAATCTGTATGGCTTTTCTGTTTTCTGGATATAAACATATCATATATAAGCATGTGCGTGTAAGTTATTTGCAAAATGGTTCCTGGAATGGAAATTTTCTGTTGGAAATGCTATCAAATTCAGCTTTAATTATTTGAAAAAAAAAACTTAACAAGCAGATGTTTTGAAATAGCTTTGTTGCTTTATGATGAACAGCGTCTTAGTTCGATTTGACTTTCCAGTTAAGTATTGGCCATGGCAACTAGTTCCTCACTAAATTTTGTATTGAAATGCAGATAGGAAAATTTTTTACATATGAAGTGGCTTTTTTTTGCTGATCTTTGGTCTATAGCATCTGAGTTAGGCATGTTAGTTGGGATCTGTTAATCTTAGGCCTGCTATTAGTTTTCCCAAACTCAAGATATTGGTAGTTGGAGATAATTGACTTCTTGGTTATGGATGTAATTGCAGGTCAGCTTCATATTATTTTACAAATGAAGAAAATGATAGCCCTGGGGTTTGAGGGTTCAGCCAACAAGATAGCTGTTGGGGTAGTAACTTTAGATGGCTCCATTCTATCAAACCCACGTCACACCTACATTACTCCCCCGGGGCAAGGATTCCTTCCGCGGGAAACTGCCCAACACCATCTCCAACACATTCTTCCACTTATAAAATCTGCTTTGAAGACTGCCCAAATAACCCCAAATGAAATTGATTGCCTTTGCTATACCAAAGGTCCTGGCATGGGAGCCCCACTACAAGTTGCTGCTATTGTTGTTCGGATTCTTTCACAGTTGTGGAAGAAACCCATTGTTGCTGTTAACCACTGTGTGGCACATATTGAGATGGGGAGGATTGTGACTGGGGCAATTGATCCTGTTGTGTTGTATGTTAGTGGTGGGAATACTCAGGTAATTGCATATAGTGAAGGTCGGTACCGGATCTTTGGGGAAACTATTGATATTGCCGTTGGAAATTGCTTGGATCGATTTGCTAGGGTTTTAAATCTCTCCAATGATCCCAGCCCTGGATATAACATTGAGCAGGTATGTTTGTGTGGATTTTGTTACTTATTGTTGACATCATATATAAATATACCCATCCATGCCTTATATACGTCAGATCTATATACGTATAAAATCTGAGAGGAAATCAACAGATAAAAGCGGTGTGGAAGATGATCCCGATATGCATCATGTGGTGTTTATGGCGAGAACGCAATGACAGGACATTTGAGGACAAGGAGAGATCGATGGAGGATTTGATAGTTTTTTTCTTTAGAACTCTTTGTACTTGGACCATAGCGGTTGATTTCAATGGTTTGGGATTACATGAATTCCTTATATCCATGGATCATATCTAGATGCGGTCACTAGCTTTGTATCAGGCATTTGCCTTCTTTTGATAATATAAATTTATTTTACTTATAAAAAAAAAAGATCTATATACGTATAATAAATACATGCATATATGATTTGCTTCCCTTGATTTATTTTTTGAATATGGCTAAGATAAAATTTTCTTGTCCACAAAATCCAAGCAAATATGTTATTTTTTTTTACAAGATATCTATTTATATCATTTTCTGGCGTAGATGATCAAACAACATAGATGGGAAATGTGCTTAAAATCTTATAAATTGCTTTGACTAATCTTAATATATAGTGCACACAACCCAATTGAACTTAACTCACCTTACCTAGGCTTTGAAAAGATATTGGTATTTCAGGAGGATGTGTGCATGAGCAATGAGTGGTTTCTTGATCTTTTTTGGAATTTAAAAGGTCAAATTGGTTTATATATAGAGAAATAACATGATTTATTTTGAGTAAGCCTTAGCTTCTAAATTTGTGCAGCCAAATGAGAAGAGTCAATTTTGATGATCCATAATTTCCAAAATTTCTTTTGGCAATCTAGCAATCTATTTATGAATTTTCTCTTATAATGTCCCACAAAATCTCACAATGGGTGTTTTGTTTCTTGTTTTGAACAAGTTTACTCTCTCTCTCTCTCTTCCTACAGAGAACCTCTCTGTTTAGAGGTTTTTTGCTGGTTATGATGTCTAATCTTCCTGTTGTGCATCTTCTTCCTTAGATTGGGTGTATTTTGTTGTTTATTAGTTGCTTTTTAAGCAATGGATAGGAGTCTGCGAATAGAATCCAAGGTTTTTGTTTTTAGGAGAAAGGGAGGTAATATGTTCTGTATAACATAAAAGGGAAGAAAACATACTCTGTCTTTATATCTATCTGGTGGAATGGTGATTTGATTTGCTAAGGAGATAGAGGTTTATTGGAAGCATCTTGGTAAGATGGTTGATTATCAGACTAGAAGGGAGGGAGACAAAGTTTTTATGTTGCAGGGGTGCCCACAATCAGTCTGGTAGGTTTCTAAAGATGCTAGAATATGGCACAGGTTTGGGTATAGGAATTTTAGTTATGGAAGTGGATGGGCTGGTTCTGTGAGATATTTACGAGAAATGGTTGGGTCCTCTTCTGCTGCGACATATCATGCTGGTAGAGATACGTCCAAGGTTGGGCAGGTTTTAAATCAATCAAGTAGTATGGCTGATACTTCTCTTATTGTTGGTGATGATAAGGCTGGTGGAGGTTCTTATGTGGTGGCTTTGATGAAACCAGTGCAATTCTCTGAGATTTGGAGCTGCCAAGAATATGAAAGAGGTTATCTCGTCGGAAGATGGTAGGAGGAAGGAGGAAGGAGAAGGGGGGGGGGGGGGGGGGGGGGGACAGAATTCAGGCAAAATTATGGTGATGGTAGGAGTTACGAGGTGTTGGAAAGCATAGGAGAAGTGGAAGGGACTCTTTGGCATTTGCGTTCTGAATTAATGGGATGGAAGTATAAAATTGTCTTTTTATTAAATAAGGTTGATGGGGGGCTAGGTTTATTATGGGTTTTGGGCCAAAAGATGGGAGTCCAAGAAAACATAGACAGTTTGGAGGAGAAGGGTGGTCTAGTGAGGAAGGCTGCGGTAGTGGGCTGGGTAGAGGCCCATTAAAGCATTTTGCTTGTTGGAGGCCCAAGGATAGCAGGATGGTTCTTTCGGGCCTGAGAGGAGATTTGAAGCATCTGCCCAACCCATCGTCGGCACTGCTGGTTCGTATGTCACCACAAAGAGGTGCGACGGAGGGAGGCTATCCTAACTGATGTTTGCCGGTGAGGAAGGGCTTGGAGGAGAGGGTGGTTCCGAGATCTATCGGCCTAATAGAGGAGAAGGATGCCAGATTCATTTGTTCGACAGCCCCATTGGTGGTTTTGTTTGCACAGAAAGGAGCGATGGGGGAGTCAAGCAGGATGGGTGTTCCCCGATGATGATAACATTGACAGTGACGTCTTCTCAGGATTATTTGAAGAGTGTGGAATCTGACAGTTTGCAAGATAGATTGAGATCGAAGCTTTGTGAGGTTTCTGCATCACAAAGTGGTTAGATGGTGGAAGAAACTTGTTTAGGAGGGCCATTGAGGGTGGGAAGCCAGCTAGAGACTGAGGTTGTGCTCTCACCCTCGGTCTCAGATTGGAATCAGGAAGGGAGGAGCAGGGCAAGAATAAAGAAGTTTTGCTTGTTCAAATCTCTTAGGCGAGTAAGGGAGGGAGGAGTAAAGATGGTGGATGAGGTAGTTGTGAATGAGGGGGTGGAAAATCAAGATATTGATGTAGTTGGTTCATTGGAGAATGGAGATACTTTCTCTGAGAATAATTTTGTTGTGATCAAAGGGGTTCTATTTGCTGTTCAGAGGATGAGGAGGGTGAATTTGGAGTTTCTTGTGATCCAGCAGAGGAATTTTCTCCAGTTCCTCTTTGTGTTGTTTTCCCTGATATTGAGTGGAATTCAGAATCTTCAGATTGGGTGTTGAGAAAGGTGGATGAGATTAAAGAGTGTGTGGGCGTGTCTTGTGATGGGTTTGAGGAACAGTTTTTTTTTTTGATAGGTAAAAAGTTTATTGATCCACGTAAATAGGCAAAGCTCGGGTACACAAGAAATATACGAGAAAGAGCCTAATTACAAAAATTACGTGCTACTGATAGTAGCATACACATCATTTAGGCTCATTCCATTCCATACAATAGAAGAAGCCCATAGCAACAAAGTATGAAAGAAAAAGTCCCTAAAACTGTCAGGAGAGCGTTCCTTATCCTTGAAGCACCGGCCATTTCTTTCACTCCATGTGCACCACATTAAGCATAGTGGTACCATCTTCCAAACTGCAGCGATCTGTCGGTTGCCCCTAATCCCTTGCCAACAAGACAAAAGGTCTATGACTCTCTTGGGCATGACCCAAGCAATACCGAGTCTCGAGAAGATTGCATCCCACACTACCTGTACTACTTTGCAATGAAGAAGGAGGTGATCTGTTGATTCACCATTACCTTTGCACATGTAGCACCAATCCGTTAGGTAGAGTCCGTGCTTCCTTAGGTTGTCGATTGTTTAGATTTTACCATGGGAGGCCACCTACCCAAAGAAAGCTACTTTGAGGGGAACATTGCTCCTCCATATGGACTTCCAGGGGAAGTCAGTGGAGGAATGGATCGACAAGACTTTGTGATATGAACGGACTGAAAATTTCTTGTTCCCTGTGCAGGTCCAGATTAAACTGTCTTCCCTTTCTACCCTTGGCTTCATCGCATATAGCATCCTATAAAAAATAGTAATGTCTCCCAATTCCCAATCATGTGCAGCTCTAGTGAATCTTATCAGCCAAGTAATGGAATCAGAATTGTTGCTCATGTTATCTGCCATGGAAGAGCCTTGATCCAGCGCAATCCTATAAAGAGAGGGGAAAGTGTTTTTCAAGGGTTTGAGGAACAGTTTAGAGCTTTATTGATAGCTATTGAGGCTGGTCAGCCTTCCTTGGCCAGATCTGTCTTAAAGAAGGAGAGGGGATTGAAAAGAATGTCATGCTCGGTAAACTATGATGGGAAGGGAGGAAGTGTACTTAGGAATAAGGGAAAGGAAAGGGCTGTGATAGATTCCAGATGAAGCCAAATATTATTTCTTGGAATATAAGGGGTCTTAATGACCTTTGAAAGCATCTTCAGGTGAAAAAATTGGTTTAGAAAATGGAGGGTGGATGTGATTTGCCTTCAAGAAACTAAACTGAAATTTGTGAATAGCTATTGTTCAGAGTTTGTGGAATTGTATTAGTGTGGGTTGGGTAGAGTTGGTGTCCAATAGGGCTTCAGGTGGAATTATAATAATGTGGAATAGGAGGGTGGTGGAGTTGAGGGATCATTTTGTGGGAGTATTCTTGGTGGCATGTCATTTTAAGAATATTGAGGATGGGTTTGAATGGGTGTTTGCTGGAGTGTATGGCCCTAATGTGGATGGTAGTAGGAGTTTATCATGGGATGAAATGTTGGGTGAGGTGGTTGGTGGAATTTACCTTGGTATTTTGGTGGGGATTTTAATCTCACTTATTTCCCCAGCGAGAGATCGGGGGAATCATATGTTTCTCATGCTATGTCTACTTTTTCAGATTGAATTAAATCTGGTTGATTTACCTGTGGTGGGAGGAGATTATACTTGGTCTAATGGTAGGTCATTTTCAAGGCTGGATAGGTTTCTGGTTTCGCCTTCTTGCGAGGCTCATTTTTCTGGTTTGAGTCAGAAATTATTGCCGAGATTGTGTTCTGATCATTATCCTATCATGTTGGATTGCAGTGGAATTGAGGGTGGGAGAAGGTATTTTAAATTTGAAAACATGTGGTTGAAGGATGAGGGATTCGTGGACAGGGTGAGAAGTTGGTGGAATTCCTATAATTTTTCTGGCACTCCTAGTTTTGTCTTGGCTGGAAAATTGAAATCTCTTAAGATAGATATAAAGAGATGGAATAAAGAGGAGTTTGGGAATTTTGATAGCAAGAGGAAGCTTCTATTGGAAGAGTTGAGAGGTTTGGATGAGAAGGAGGTGCAAGGGGTGATATCGGGGGAGGACAGAATAAGAAAAATAGCGGTGGTTTCCGAACTGGAAATCATAGCGGTAATGGAGGAAATTTCATGGAGGCAAAAATTTAGGGTGCTGTGGTTGAAGGAAGGAGATAGGTGCACTAAATTCTTTCATCAAATGGCGAACTCTCATAGAAGAAATAATGTGATTGAGGTTTTTCGAGATGTGGACAGGCTTATCACGGACCAAGAAGATATTAAGGCTCACATAGTGAATTTCTATGAGCTGTTTTCAGAAGATTTTTCTTGGAGACCAAAAGTGGACAGACTTGGGTTCGACTCTATTGATCAGGCTGAAGCTGATTGGTTGAAGAGAGAGTTTGAAGAAGAAGAAGTACTTAATGTGGTTAAAGGTATGGATAGGGATAAGGCTTTGGGTCCAGATGGGTTCTCTTTGGCGTTTTATCAAGCATGCTGGGACATAGTTAGAGAAGATATTCTGAAGGTGTTTGCTGAGTTTCATTCATATATGAGGTTTGAGACGAGTTTTAATGCGAATTTCATTGCACTTATTCCGAAAATGGTAGGGGCTGTGGAGATGAGATATTTTCAGCCTATTAGACAGATTTTAGACTCTGTTTTAATTGCTAATGAATGCTTGGAAAGTAGAATTAAAATGGAGAAAGCTGGTATTTTAATCAAATTGGACATGGAAAAGGCTTATGACCATGTGTGCTGAGATTTCCTTGATTATTTGCTGAGGAGATATGGTTTTGGCGATAAATGGCGTTTGTGGATGAAGCATTGGGTGTCGACTTCGAAATTTTCTATTTTGGTGAATGGAGAACTGGTTGTCTTCTTTAGTAGCTTACGTGGTTTGAGGCAAGGTGATCCCATCTCCCCCTTTCTTTTTGTTATGATTATGGATGCCTTGAGTAGAATGATTGAGAAGGCCGTGGATGGCAATTTTCTGTCCAGTTTTGTGGTGGGTAATGAGGTTCAGAGTAGTTTGAAGGTCTCACACTTGTTATTTGTTGATGATACTTTGATCTTTAGTGAGCCTGATTCTGACAATCTACGTGTTTTGAGAGCACTTTTGCTGTGTTTTGAAGCTGTTTTGGGGTTAAGAGTTAATTTATTGAAATCTGAAGTCATTCACGTGGGTTCTGTTCAGAATATTTCAGACTTGGCAAATATTCTGGGGTGCTGAATTTCTTCACTCCCTATGAGGTACCTTGGGCTTCCTTTGGGGGCTTCTTTTAAATCTGTTAATATTTGGGATGGGGTGATTGAGAAAATGGAATGAGGTTGGCTGGTTGGAAAATGATGTACTTGTCTAAGGGGGTAAGATTAATAAAAAGTACTTTTTCAAACCTTTCCACTTATTTCTTATCTCTTTTACCGCTGCCGGCAAGGGTGGAAAAAAGAATTGAGAGTTTATTTTGGAATTTTTTATGGGGTGGTAAAGGAGATGAAAAAAAGCTCCATTTGGTTAGTTGGAAGAAGGTTTGTCAACCGATTGATTATGGTGGGTTGGGGATAAAAAATTTAAGATTGTTTAATAGAGCATTACTTGGGAAATGGTTTTGGAGATACCACTTGGAAAGTAATGCCTTTTGGAAAAATGTTATTGATGTAAAATATGGTAGTTTGTGGGGAGGTTGGTGTTCTAAAGATATTAGTGGTATGGGGTGAGTTTGTGGAAGTTCATTAGAAAAGGATGGGGGTTTTTTCAAATCATATTAGATCGAAGGTGTGAGATGGAAAGGGGACACTTTTCTGGCATGACTTGTGGTGTGGGGATTCTTCACTTATTTTAGAATTGCAAGGGATCAAAATGCGGCTGTAGGAAAGTCTTTCTGTTGCATTGACAATAATATTCAGTTGAATGTTATCTTTATCAGGGATGTTAATGACTGGGAAGTGGATGATGTAAAGGCTTTTTTGGAAAGACTTTACAGTTCTAAGTTGATGCTAGGTAGGGAGGACAGCAGGCTGTGGATCCCTGCATGAAATTCTAAGTTCTCAGTATCCTCTTTTTACAGAATATTAACTTGTAACAGGAGTTGTGAATTTCCTGGAAAAACATATGGAAAGTGAAAGTTCCTTCCAAGGTTGCTTTTTTCTGTTGGGTGGTATCCTTGGGCAAAGTGTTGACTACTGAAAATCTTAGGCCTCATTTGGTTACACAGTTCGAATGAGATGAGATGATATGTTTTGTTGAAAGTTGAATAAAATATTGTTATAATATAATTTTTTAATATTAGTTTTGTTTTGGAATTTGAAAAAGTTGAATTATTTATTATATTTTATATGGGAATTTGGAAAAGTTGTAATAATTATAGGAGATGAGATGAGATGAGATGCGATGAGAAGAGATAGTTTGGTTTTATATAACCAAACTAGCCTTAGAGGGAGAGGTATGTACATTGCTGATTGGTGTGTCATGTGCAAGAAGGATGGAGAATCTGTAAATCACCTCTTTCTTCATTGTGAAGTGGCCGGGTTCTTGTGGAATGAGGTTTTGAATCTGACTGGTTTACTTTGGGTAATGTCCAAGGAAGTGGTGGATTTATTGGTAGGGTGGAAGGGTTTGAAGTAATGCTGCTCATGTTTGGAAGATGATTCCTTCTTGTCTCATGTGGTGTCTATGGCTTGAAAGGAATTGGAGATGCTTCGAAGACAAAGAACGATCATTGGGAGAACTTAGGGATTTTTTCTTAAGTACTTTGAGTTTGTGGGCTAAAGTTTTTGTAATGGAAGATATTTTCCAGAATCTGTTTTAGTTTTCCTCTCGTTCATGGAAAGTAGTAGGTATTTCCTTTGTATACGTCTTGTGTACTTAGGCTTATGCCTATTTCTTGGGAATAAAATCTTTTATTACTTATCAAAAAAATAAAAAATCTCACAATGGGTGGGTGATACATGATAGAAGTGAACGAGTATGATATAGGTGCATTGAGTGCCAAGTCCCACACTGGTTCTTTACTTGAGTGAATTGGGATTTGTAACAATCTAAACAGCTCCAATTGTAAACTTGAGTAGTTCTTTCAGAGCATATGCTTAAATGTGGCTTGGATTTTTTTTATGTCATTACAAATTGTTTCAAAGCTATCTAGTAGCACCATGTGGGGCTGAGACATTTATTGTGACATTGGCCATGATGAGGACATCAACAGTTTGAGTGAATGAGATTGAAAGGCCCTGTTAAGTCTCAAATTGTATGGAAATATTGATAGAAGTTAATGGGCATGATAAAAATATATTGAGCTTGAAGTCCGGACTGCGGAGTTTCGCATTGGTTTCTTATTAGTTGGAATTTTGCTTTATAATAGTCCCAAGGAGCTCTAATTCTAATATTGACTAGTCTTTTTGGATCGATTGTTTTACTGGCCAATCATTCCTTGTAGCATGAAATTATTATTATTATTATTTATTTGCTAGTTTCTCCCTTATCCTTTTCATGAAGTAGGTCAGTTTAATATGATGACTTCGGTTACCATTGTCTCCTTTCTTGGTTTCTTTCATCAAGGTGTGAACGGTTTTGTTGAAAGGAGGTTGATTCGGTTATGATCATCTCCTGCATTCAAATCCCTTACCTCCTCAACAGCTCCATTGTTGCTGTCACAAGAGGTCTGAATAGATACCGAAAAATTGGTTCTCTCCGTCATGAGTGGTGAGGCCATGGTCACTATTGGAGGTTTTGGGTTGACAGCAAGTCTCGGCAGTACATCAAGTTCAGGAGGTTGATGGTTGGAGGTTCTGAGGTATGATGTTCAGGAGGTTGATTAGGATAGAAGTGGTTCCCAATCAAATAGTGTGGCTCATTGTTTGACAGCCTGTGTATGAGGCAGTCAGAGAGGAAGTACTAAGTAACTCGGTGCTAACTTTGGCACAAAAGGTTGGTGCTTTCGGAGACTATGCAACACAGTGAAGTGTGAGTACTTGCTTCCTATATGAGGCATGGAACTGGAGTAGGAAAATCGCAATTTGAACTTTCCTAGAAATTGTCGCAAAGATAGGGGAAAAGATATAGTTTTGAGAAGGATATGATAGGATAGAGAGGGTTTATTGTTGAAATTAGGCTGCACAAAGATTGGCTTAAAATTTGCAGAAAAGTGTGTTTGAAGTTGCAGGAAATTCTGGCAACAAGTTCTTTAAGGCTTTGGTGTGCGTTTGGTTTAAGTTCAAAGTTGAAAAATGGTTGGACTGTGATTATTCTTGCTGTACTGACACTTTTTCCCCTTCCCCGGAGCTTGGGTTCTTGATTTATGTTCAGTAGAATAATGTGATAGAAATGCTTCTGTCTTGACATGTATGATATTATGCGTCTCTTCACCAGCTTAATTATAAAAAAAATGTTTCCCTTCACCAGCTTGCAAAGAAAGGAGAATTGTTTATAGACCTTCCTTACGTTGTCAAAGGGATGGATGTATCTTTCAGTGGAATACTGAGCTATATTGAAGCCACTGCTGTGGAGAAACTAAAAAATAATGAGTGCACCCCTGCAGACTTGTGCTACTCCTTGCAGGTATGTTAAATAAGGAACATTTACATCTTTGCCAACAACAAAACTATTGAGATATATTTTTTTGTATTTGAATCTGGTTATTCTTCATATACCAGTCATTTCGAGTTTTGTCATCATGTATGCCAATCATGTGTCTGAATGCTTATCCTCTCAAGAGTTTAGCTCACCCGTTAGGAGGAATCTTCGCATGATTCTTTTGTACTAGGGCCTTGTTCTTTTCTTTTTCTCCTTTTTTTACTCATATATCTGAAAAAATTGCTACTTAAATTAATTCAGGCGCAAGTGTTTTGTTGCAGGAAACTGTGTTTGCAATGCTTGTAGAGATTACAGAACGGGCAATGGCACATTGTGACACGAAAGATATTCTCATTGTTGGTGGTGTTGGTTGCAATGAGCGCCTGCAGGATATGATGAGAACTATGTGCTCTGAGCGTGGTGGAAGGTTGTTTGCTACTGATGACAGGTATTGTATCGATAATGGGGCAATGATTGCATATACTGGTCTCCTTGCTTACGCTCATGGTACATCAACTGCACTGGAGGAATCAACATTCACCCAGCGGTTTCGGACTGATGAAGTACATGCAATCTGGAGAGAGAAAGAGAGTGTGTGCCAGCTAACGTGAATGGTTTCAAGCAGGAAAGCAGCTAAATCTAGAAGATCTGAAGGTATGGACTTTCTGATATTGCCGGATTTCGTATTAATTGTTTTCTTTGAATATTACTCAACAACAAGATTATAGAAAAATCTAAAATGGCATAACTAAACCCCATGTCACTCATCCATTTGGAAAGGTAATCTGTAAAATGATGATTTCTCTTTAAAGAAGTGAGACTTCAGTTTTGTCAATAGTCTTAGCATTTCTCTTCCTCTGAAGGTACAATGTTCCATTCAGCTATTTTTATTTCCTTTGAAAATGTGATAATATTTTTATTTTGATAAGACAATTATTTTGCAAGCGCAAAGCCCATGACCTAGGTACACAAGATTCATACAAGAGAAAGTAACTAGGAGAAGGAAAACAAAAAGACAAAAAAGCTAATTGATTGGAAAAAAAACTATTTTGAGCCGATGCTCAGACATAAATGGTTTTTAGCACAATTTCTTAGCTCAACCATCATCTTCTCACAGATTCAAAGTTCCAAGCGTTGTTCCAAATACACCACATTAAATGTAAAGGAACCATCCTCCAAACTTCGCTGCATACTGGCTTCCCAATAAGCCAAAAGCTATAGCATCCTATTAAGGCATCATCCATTCTACACCAAAGTGTCCGAGGCCCACACTGTACTAGCCAATTCATAATGCAGCAAAAACATGATCAATTGTTTTCAGCAATAATCCATCACTAAGATTCTTCACTTTCTCAAATCATCCACTGTTGAAGTCTTCCCCAATGCAACTGTCTACACAAAGAAACCCACCCATGATGAAGCCTTGTTTCGCCAAATGCTTTTCCAAAGTAAAGGAGGACTTGTGGGATGCAATGCATGATAAAAACTTCTTACCTCAAACTTTCAATTTTTGTCTGGAAGGGACGCCAGATCTTGCCCTCCCTAGGATGCCCAATCAAATAGACTATGAAAGGTTAAGGAATGAAGAAAACAACTCTGTGTTCGTCTGATAAAAGTGGCAGCCCACGAATGCGGTATGCATAATTTGCTATTTGAATGGGCAGCATAGGTATGGGGCTGGGAGTTTCCTAGCAGCATCTTAATGTTGGATAATCAAGAATTCCCTTTTTCAGTCCTATGGATCATCACATTAGCTAGGAATTTCCCTAGCAACCTACTGCTTGGCAGGAAATTAAAGTGGCAGGGGCACCCAGTTTGGACTTTGGTGCCACTGGACGTCTCTGGGCTGGGCAGTGTTTTTTCCTGAGGCTGTCTAGGTGGCCTTCTCTTGAAGGTTGCTAGAATTCCATCACTTACACTAAATAAGTAATCAGGGCCTCTTTAATTATCTGTGCACTCCTCCAGGATTAGTTGGAACGTTATTCCCGGACACCCAGTGCCAATCAGAAATTATCTGTCCACTTCTCTCTCTCTCTCTCTCTCTCTCTATTCTGATGTCTTTTGCCTGTGTTTCTAGCTGGCATGAGCTCCTTTTCTGCCGTTTCTGCCATTTCTTTCCCGTAAAATGACATTGATAATCGCAAGGTATTTTTCCTACCTAGGAAACACCTTTGGCTCCTATTGGGTGCCTTAGAAAAATCTAAGGCTCTTTGGGACGTTGCAATAGAAAGGAGTGCAGATTGGCTAGTTGGAAGAGGATGTACTTGTCCAAAAGTGGGTAGTACACAACGTGCTGGAGTTATCAAGCAAAATAAAATGAGTGATGTGGTGGCAGGGGAACCGGCCGTAGTCTCCGGCTCCCTTGTTGTCAGGTCACCAACTTCCTTGACCTTCTAGCACTGGTAGCGTTAGCCCCCATAAATGGTCTTACAACTTTGTGGAGACCTATGTTTATGGTAAACAATTGCCTGGGCTTGGTCACTGCAACCCCCTTTGTGAGGAGGCACCTAGTTGGGGAGGAACCAAGAGGCTTTATTATTCTAGTTACACTATAGGCGATCGTGGTGAATTCTTCAAAATGGTTTGACATATACTAGGTCCTATTTTCAAATCCAAATATAGGTTCAACTTAAACTATTAGTATTAGCCGCCTAAAATTTCATTGAATTTCTCTAGTGGGGCTGCAATCTAAGCTGTGGCTCAAACCTGACTTGAGGGAGCGCTCTACTGCGTCTTGCTGTCCAGGCACCTCCTATCCAGTTCCTAGTGGGTAGGGTGCTACTATGGTCGCGCCCAAGTAGGGAAGTAACTTCCGGTTGCCCCCTCCTACCCTTTTCATTTAAAAAAAATGTACTATGGGCAAATTCACTTTACAAGTGGGAAATGAAACAATAAATCACAGCCACTTTAAATTAGTGAATTAATAATAGAGAGGAAGAATGGAGAAAAGGGTTCTCTCCGTAGAACCTTGTCTTGATTAATATCAAAGCTCACATAAAATTGAATCAAAGGAATCAAAATGTCCCTTCTAAGTAGTAGATTCTATCGAATCAGTTTTTTTATGTCAATGCATACTTTACAACATTATGTCCATTCAGAACGGCACAAGTCCGAGTCACAACATTCTCCACCATCAGTGGTCGTTTCAACTCTAACCATCGACATTATCTCTGTATTTAAGTAGTAGACTCTATCGAATCAATTTTTATTTGTGCTTACTTTGTAGCGATCATTACCGCAATTATACCCAAACAACATTATGTCCATTCAGAACGGCACAAGTCTAAGTTACAACATTCTCCACCATCAGTGGTTCAACTACAACCATCAACATTATCTCTGTATGTATATGACATTCACAACGATAAGCCCTCTTAATTTTGCTTCCTTAAGTTGTCTTTCCATTTGGGAAAGGAGGTATGTTACCTTGTTATATCTATAGGAAAATACCATTTCTATTTCAATGCTTGTTTCATTTGAGCTTTAACATTTATTTTATGTTTTGGATTACAGGTTTTGAGTTGTTGGGATTACTTGGAGATATCAATCAGTACGTCATTCTGTAACTAAACATGAAGGATCTACAAAGGACAAAATATATTGTAGTATCAAATTCATCAGTTGAAACTGAAATCTAATTTCTCAAACATACTTCATTTTGAGAATATATATTATTATGAGGATAATCTCTACTTGGGTGTTGTTACATCTCTGAATTTTTTTGCATTTGTTTGTTTTGAGAGTGTTGGTCTCTTGAATTTTTAACAATAAGCTAAAAACTTAAAATATCTTGTTTTTTAAGTTTCTACCTTTTCTTTTATATATGGAATGCCACGTGTCAATTGCTACTTTGGTGGTGTTAAATCACCGATTGTCTTGGTAGGTTCATTTTATTTCTTTTGTCTGGTTCGGTTCAATTGCTACTTTGGTTCATTTTTGTCTGGTTCAATGCACTTCCAGCGTGCATCTGGTATTCTTAAATCGTTTTTTAGCATAGTTCTGGTATTTTTCGGGTCTTTCTCCAACGTTTGTTCGTAACACCTGGTGTTCTCTCCTGTGTTCCCAACACCAATTTAATGTTTTTCAATTTTTCTTCTCATAACCAATTTATTTCTAAAAAAATCAAATCTATTATTAATCATCTATTTTCTTAGCATTCACTCATCATCTTATAATGTCACATTAGATAATAAGTTTATAAGTGAAATATAATAAATAATCTCTAATCATCTAATGCTACATCATGTGATGATGATAGGATGATGAGTAGCATTACTCTTTATTTCTTGATTATTTCTTTTTTCTTTCCTATGAGTGAAGATTGCTTCTATGGTCTCTTTGGCTTTTATTTTCCCGGTGCAAGGGAGACACATGTCGTTGCCCTTGTATTTTAGTATTACAGCTTAGTTGTTCTCGCTTGGGAAGGCAATTGCTCCGACTTCAGAAAGTACATCTATGGGCTTCAAGCTTGTGCATTTTCTGTCAACATGTTTCTCTATTCGGGATTTTGTACTTGATTTCAAGATGTTAGCTACTATCTCAAAGGCAAGCCAGTCACCATAGCACTCACAAAGTATTTAGTTGGTCCAAAGCTCATTCTATGATCTAAATGTCAGGCTTTACTATTACAAGTAATTTCAACTTATGTCCTGACTTGAACTTCTGACCTCAAAGTCATAAAATACCAACTTGTACCAACTCGGCTACCACTTTGGTGGTTGGTCAGTTGTAGTTAGTTGAAGGAAGAATTTGTTAGTTAGTTAACAAAGAGCATCATTTAGCTTCTTAGTTTTTCTTTTAAGAGCATTTAACTTTTGTTAACAAGGGAAGTCCTGCCCGCTTTAGCTTCTTAGCCTTTCCTTCCATGCAATTTCCACCCCCACCTTTATCTGATTTATGAGATTTTTATTTTTTTACTATTTTTTTTTTTTTTTAATTCTTCTCTTCATCAAGGAAGGTAGTCCTAGACACTTGGCATAAGATAAGAGTAGAACATAATTAAAGCAAGATATATCAAGCTTGCAACCAACCAGGTGGCTAGTCGATTGGCAGTCATTTAGTAAGTTGTGGAGTTACATTTTCCACCTATAAAATTCCGATGATTTTGTAGGTGAGATATGCGTGACTGCCGGGTCAAAAAAAAGGAGAAAACATAACGCAGACTTTTTGACTTTTATCCTGTCGGTAAGCCTTAAGTTTATACAAGATCAATTTTATTAGTTTTTTTTTTATTAAATTCAAATTTTGAATTTCAAATTTTATAATTTGCATCGTATCAATAGCTAACACATCAACACGTATTGTTATATGAGTGAAAAGTGTAACTACAAATAACATTTTCCTTTATTTCAATAGATTGACATAGAAGCGAGTCACTTTTAGTCATATGCCATAAGTGTCATTTTGTAATGAACCGGTTTTGTACAGATAGTGTTAAGAACCAATATTATTGTTATGTTTTTCACAAATATGTTTAGAATTTTCGTTGCAATACCTTTTTGTAAAAGGCTTGTTGTAATGAGCAATCATTATGTTGATACCATACAATAACTGTGGCAGTAAAACCCTGAACAAGAATAAAAATTCTTGACAAAAAACCATGCTGAAACCTCAAAAGTAAGTAAGAGTGGTTGTAATTCTTAGGAAAAACTTTACTCATTATTCTTACTCCATACACCATATATAATTTTTTTCTCTTTTTATTTTTTCCCCCTTAGTAGGTATGTGGTGTAGGGATGATGAGTAGAAGAATTCAATTAGTTTAACAGGAATAAAATTAAAATTAAATAATAAATAAATAAAAACAAGTGTGGTGTATGATGTATGGGATGATAAGTAGCAAAACTCAATTCTTAAACTTTCATAATCTCTAGTATAGAGTTTAAAACAATAGTTGAGACTTAAAGAAATCATTACTCGAAGGAGAATTTCCCTAGGGCCTCCTTGAGATGGGCTCGACCCAACTAAACACGTGGCGAGGAACTAGCAAGCTAACACGCTCTACACCACAACTAAACATGTGCCTTAGATAGAGACAAAGGAATGCCATGGCAATAGTACGAAGATCCATGCAGGCGACAACAATGTTAGAGGACGCCCTAGGTCAGAGAAGTGGGGTGGTGGCCGTAGCCCCCCCCCCCCCCCCCCCGCGCGCGCGACTACAAGGATAGCAGGTGCAAACGAGAGCCCTCCAACCTCGAGTGCGACAGAGAGGCACATTAGTGGTAGGTTTGGTCTTGCCAAGACGTATTGCCCTATATGACCTGCAGGTCCCCTTTGCAGCAGGACCACCATGCTCAGTATATATGTGACGCCCTCAGGTCACCGCTTGGGATGTAACGAAGATTTGGAATGTCAGGACATGTAACACATGGTTTTCATACCTCTATTTATGACAATTAATATGTAATATATCCTAGTATACAACTAGCAATATGCAATAATCGTAGCAGAATATGGGTGACTAAAATAAAACTCATGCCAGAATGATCTAAACATCCCAATTGCATTAATAACCATAATAAGTTCAAATTTAAAAATAGAACATCTTTAATACAAGTACTTAAAACCAAGTCTTAACAGTTTGATCAACTCTTTCATATGCTCTAAGGTATGAAGAGTTAATGCTATGAATATCAGAATCAAATCTAATCTCCACTCCAGGTTTGCCTTCTCCTCAACCAATCGTAAGCCTCACCTTTGTCATGCCTCTCACCCCTCACCCCTCCAATGAACCCTACAAATAGCTCATTCACCTCCCCACTTCCTCACACCACTCCTCAAAACTTTCTCTTGAGTTCTCAAGAGTCATCCCCTCTTAGTATGAAGAAAGAGTGAAATCGAGTGTGTTCGAGAGAGTTCTTAAAGAGAGGTTGTGTTGGGAGCTCAAGAGCCATGATTTTTGTAAGTAACATTGTCCCCTTTGTTTAGTGTTAGAATAGCATGTTAGGTTTTAATTTATGGCATGAGAATGAGATTTTAATTGAGTTTCATTGAGGATTACCATGCTAAATGCAAACCGGGTCAATGTGGGAGTGGGAATATTGAATGAATAAATTACTTTGGGTTGAATTTTTAGCCATGAAATGTCTTAATATAATTTTTTGTGATTCACTAATGTCTCGGAATAAACTTTGAAGGTTTAGATTTGAGGTTGAAAGCATGCCATGGTAGGTTATAAATTCATATCCTATGTTGATCATCTAGCATGCATCGGTTTTACTTGATTTAAGTTTAATTTGTGGAGTTGTGCTTAAATTTCCTAGGCTTGAATAATGAACATTTAGAAAAGTCTTGCTATTGGGATAAGAATGGAAATGCATAATTTGGTTAGGTTTCAAAACATTTCTTAGTAAAAGAAATACTAAAAACATCATGCATATGCTTTGTGGATGGTTTGATGATGTTTTGACCTCAATCAAGTACTTAACTGTTGGGATGAATTTGTATGACTTGAAACTAAGTTTTTAAGTTGTCCCTAAAGTTATATAATCATGGTTGCCACTTGATGACTTTGAACACATATGCATCCATAGAAGTTTTAACGTTAAAATCACATATAGGCCTTAAGAGATGCATGCCACGGGTTGGGTGTGTTTGGCATACTTGTAACTTGAATCTTGAAAATTCTAAGAGCATAGATGATTATAGAACATAGAAAATATGAGGTCTGGGAAATATGGTGAATTTTGGAGCTTGATTGCAAAAGTGAAACTTTAGGGCCTTAGTGGCAATTTTGGAAAGTCTAAGGGTAGTTTTGTAAATTCTAATTTTGAACCATTTTGATTATGAACATCTTTCTTAGTTGTTCAAACCTTAACTTAGAACAACTTTGATTATTGCCACATTCGATTCTCTAACTTCAGAAAGTTTATAAGTTAGCCTCTAACTTACATTTTGATAACTTGTTTATGATTTATTGATAAATATCACATACATGATATAAATGTCATTTTGAGTAGGAAACATAGCATTGTGACTCGGTCTCGAATGTGCTTCCAAGTGTAGAAGTGTCAAGTTATATCAAGGATAAATTCAGGATCGTATTCCACAGGGACAAAGGGTTATCAAAGCGTTTGTGAGATTTTTGTGTAACAAATGTGTCGACTATAAAAGATGAAAAAAAATGCAATGTGAAAAAAATGAAGATGAAGTAAGAAAGAAAAGTATGAATTTAATTCCCGCAAAAATTTAATCAAAGCTGAAATTAGAGTTTCTAATAAAAAAAGACAAATTAACAAACACTTGGGTTGGGTATGAGACTCTCTTTATTTCGGATTCTAGATAATTTTTCTCAATTAACAATCTAATCAAGGCATCGATAAACAGAAGATAAAAAGTTATGCTCAAGTTTTGCAATATTTCCTTAAGGGATTCTCTATTTTACTAGCTAAACACACATTTACAATCAATTGAGAGAAGCCTTGATAATTTTCAAGCTTTTGTTGTGCCTTACGTCGACAACAAATCAAGAACAAGAGCTGCAATTTATTTTCAATTCAAATCTGACTAGTAACATAGTGAAATCATCATTTATCAACAAAATATTGCATTAAACTAGAACCCAAAACAAATTAAGTCTCATTCCACAACCCAAGTTTCAAAAATTAGCTACACATGGTATTTCTAGTAACAAAAATAAATCTAAGCTGAGTCATGATAAAATTTGAGAAAATATCCAAATGAGATAAATCCTAGAGATGCTGCCCAGGTAATACGAAAATAAATATATGAAGAGAGAATAACTGATGCTACATGCAGGAGAACTAAAGTAAAATAAAACTAAAACTGAATGATAAAAGCCACGGAAAACAAAAGGATGGAGCAGACACTACCCAAACCAAAATCTCAAAAAAACTAAAATAAAATGAGAACCGACCGACCCAAGTAAAGTAAAACTAAGAAAAATGAAAAGCCAACCAACCGATCTCAACAACCCAGAAAAAAGTAAACTAAAAACCGAGCAACAATCACTAAGTCTGGAACCAATCGGAAATGTAAACGTAAAAACTACAGAAGAAAAAAATAATACTAAAACCTAGAGAGAGAGCAGCGTCCTATCCGATAAAACTGAAAGAAAAATAAAAACGAGAGGGAGATAAACTCCCGTGCCGTCTGAAGAGCTAAAACTAAAAACAAGTAATGAAAAAAATAGCCGCTTAAGGTCTGAGAACTCAGAAGTAAAACTAAGAAAAGTCTGGAACCCCTGTAGCAAAAATCGAATTTGCCCCTTTCGTGCATGATTTTTTTCTCTGCCAGCCCCTGCTTCTTGCATGATTTTTTTCTCTGCAAGCCCCTGCTTCTTGCGTCCCGAGTGATCGTGCATCTTGAAGTGTGCTGGCTTGCCTTTCGTGAATCTGCGCAAGCTTGAGGCCAATCTATCCAAGGGTCCTATGCATGCTTGAGGCTGCGCTGCGTGCATGAGTCCTTACAGGTGTAGTTCATGTCCATTCCAAAAATACCCCTTAACCTAGTGAAATATTTGTATTAGCATAAAAAAGGGTAAATTTGAGATACAAATTTCTGATGTGGTCTCTTTAAGTGCATAAACATCAGAATTTTGTCAATGAGTCAAGTACTAAAAATCATTGCATAATTAAGTGTTTAATTCACTTTTTGGTTAAACAATTCATTCACTTAAGTAACTTAATCATGCAGTTTTAGCACTTTATCACATTGGGCATTCGATTATTTGTTCACATGACATTTGTAACTTTAACATTTGAGGATATTAGATGAACTGCCATTTTCAAACTTCACAAACACATGTCATGAAAAACATTTTTAAGCATAGCATGAAAATATAAATTTTTGTCCTGACCCCAAAGGCTAGGGTGAGAAATTATCCTAGTGAACACTTTGGAATGAGTAAAAATGGAATGGTAATCCCTAGGTTGATGAAAAAAAGTCAGTGAACTTTGAAATGATTATTTTTAAAGAATACTAGAGCAAAGTCAAATTTATGGCACCTAACTTTGGTGGATGCATATGTATGAGATTATGATGTTACGATAATGATGTTTTGATGAAATTTTATGTTACCAATGCATTGAGAATGAGTTTGCAGATGACGTAGTTTCAATATGAGTTGCATTACGGTCACCAGCAGGTACTCACAGTGTATATAGAGAACTAAGATGATACTATACGTTATGATGTTAATGTTAATAATGACTTTAATGATAATGAAAGGTTATATTTTTGAAAGAAGAATTAAAAAATGTTTTATGTAAGAAAATGTGCATCAAAATGCTTTTTCATATGACTTGAAAGAATTTTTTAAAAAAGTTGGATGGGAGAATAATATAGATTTTCCTGCATATATTCATGTCATATTTAATCATCTGTCATGCATAATTTATCTTTGCACACGTTGGTTGTTAACTTACTGAGATTTCAAGGAATATTAATGTGGTTGTCTCACTACAATCCCCCCAGAATGGTAGAAGTTGTATCAGGACTAGAGGATATAGACCATGATGGACCAATGCATATGATTGGTTGAGGAGGAGCTGAACCTACAACAGAGATTTGATTTGATTCTGATGTTCATAACACTAACTCTTCATACCTTAGAGCGTATGAAAGAGTTGATCTAACTGTTGATACTTGGTTTTAAGTACTTGCTATATTAAAGATGTGCTATCTTTAAGTTTGAACTTATGATGGTTATTAATGCAATTGAAATGTTTAGTTCATTCTTACATGAGTTTTATTTTAGCCACCCTTATTCTGCTGCAATTATTGCATACTGCTAGTTGCATACTAGGATGCATTATATATTAATTGTTATGAATGAGGGTTATGTAACCATGTGTTGCATATCTCAAAGATCCTAGTCCTCGTTACATCCCAAGTGATGGCCTGAGGGCGTCACAATATATAACCCACCACAAGGCAAGGAAGGAATTCCAATAACTCTTTTCCCAGAGACATTTTCCATCTTATTCACATACTTACACAAGGGACTGACTTGAGCATAGGAGGTGTCGCTCACCACCTCGAGCTTCTTCCTCTGTGGATATAGTAGGTCTGGGAGTAAGTGCGGCGAGCCAACTAGGATATGAAACACACCCTCAACAGAGGCGTCGTCGGTTAGATCTTAAGTACTTAGCAACATGTTCTTTGTATGATTGTTATGATGCGTTCACAAGCCACTTGTGTTCTAGGAGAGTCCTCAGGGAACATGGAAGCCAGGTTTGAGGGCATGGCGACGCCTCTTCCCCCCAAATTTCGAGTCCCCCAAATGGACATGTACGACGGGTCTAAGGACCCTCTCGAGCACTTGGAAATCTTTAAAGCCTACATGACCCTCTACGGGTTCCTGTGGAAGGTTGTGTCTGGCCTTCCCGTTAACGTTGAAAGACGCTACAAGAGGATTGTTCACCGCGCTACCGTTGGGATCGATCGACGGTTTTAGTGAGCTAGCTCGCCTTTTCCTAACACAGTTCATGGCGAGTAGAAAAAGGAAAAGGCCAGCAGCATACCTCCTAATCCTGAAGTAGTGAGAAGATGAAACTCTAAAAGTACACTCATCTCGTTCAACAGGGAACGGATGATGATGGATGATCAAGACAAGAAGATCACCTTAGTCACCCTCCTAGGTGGAATCTGGTCAAGAAATCCATTTATGATAGAGTTGGCTAGGAAAATGCCTACGACATTGCATGAATTCATGGACCGCACTGATGGTTTCACCAATGTCGAAGACACCCTACGGGCAATAATAGCACCTAGAAAGACCAAGGTAGAGCAGGCTACCAGAAAAGCCAATGGGTCCTCTTGGAGAAACTAAAGAAAACACAGCACGATGTAAGGTAGGGAGAGAACGGGATGGCCAAACCGTCGGGGCCAAGATGGACCCACATGAACCTGGCCATACAAGAAGAGAACAAGGCAACGTCATAGGGAACTTGCCAACAAGATCGAAGATATCATTGTTTTTGCACTTATCACCAATTGGACTGACACCGAATTGATGATTTCTATACCCTAAACAGAAGGATGGAAGAGTTGGAGCAATTAGTCACCCAGTATCCAATGAAGGATTGACGAGTAGCCGAGTGTGCAAATGGGGGCACAAGGGCACGCTAGAGTGAAACCCTGAAAAGACGAGCCGGGGACAGGACCCTGCAAAGCCCACACCATAGGACCCTGGCATGCCACGATAGCCCAGTGGGGGAGATACGAACCATAGCAGGGGACTATGCTAAAGGTGGCCCTACCTCCTTGGCACAAAAAGTTCATGCCTAAAGAGCTTAATATTAAGAAGTATTCACAACGGAGAAACCCCACAATGATGCCATTGTCATAACTGTGTTGGTCACCAACTTCATGACACAGAGAATCTTGATAGATAATGGTAGCTCCACCGACATCCTATTTTGGGATGCGTTCTCTAAGATGGGCATTGACCCAAACTGCCTATGCCCTACTCCCATGCCATTAAAGGGCTTCACGAGAGACACAATCCAGCCAATGGGGGGCCATCACTCTACCAGTATTGGCTAGGAAGTTCCCCAAATCCATTACAGTCATGACTGATTTCCTGGTGGTGAAAGCTCCCTCATCATACAATGTGATCTTAGGATAGCCCACTCTGAACAATCTAAGGGTGGCGATGTTAACCATCTGAAGATGAAGTTCCTTACCCAAGCAGGAGTTTGCAAGATTAAGGAAGAACATGTGCTAGCTCAGGAATGTTACATATAAAAACTAAGGCTAGGGGCATCGAGGTGCGAGCTCTTGACGAGTCGGCCCATGGCAAGAGGCCATGCCAACTAAGATGAAGAGGTTTGGGACGAGCAAACACTCAAGCAAGCAGAACCAGATGAATCCCTAGTGCTTGTACCTGTCGATCTCGAGAAACCTAAATGTTCCGTATGGATTAGTACCAAGATGGATGCCCCGATGAGGTAGTCCATGAAAACACTCCTTATCGAACACCTTGCCATCTTCGCCTAGAGTCACAAGGAAATACTAGGCATTGACAATGCGATCATCGAACACCATCTCTGCGTGAACCCAGACACGAGAAAGGTTAGGCAAAAGAGCAGGAGTTTTAGTGCGGAAAAAGTGGCCGCCATAGCTGAAGAGGTTAATCGCCTCATGGCCGCTGGGTTCATTCAAGAAGCACAGTACCTGGAATGGTTGTCAAACGTGGTGTTGGTCAATAATCCAAATGGTAAATAGAGAATGTGTGTTGACTTTACTAATTTGAACAATGCATGTCCAAAGAATAGCTTCTCCCTACCTCGTATTGACCTGATCATCGACTTGACCGTAGGCCACCGACTACTAAGTTTCATGGATGCATACTCGGGATACAACCAAATCTGGATGAGTCTCGAGGACGAGGAGAACACAGCTTTTATCATGGAACAGGGGCTTTACTATTACCTAGCGATGCCTTCAGACTTAAAAATGTGGGGGCGACATATCAACACCTGGTCAATCGAATGTTCAAGGGAAAAATAGGGCACAACATGGAATTTTACATTGAAGTAGAGAGTATGAACATCACTTGGACAACTTACGAGAGGTGTTCCTGGTCCTGCGATGATACCTAATGAAGATTAACCCACTTGGGCCTTATGGTCTCCGAGAGCGGGATAGAAGCTAACCCAGAGAAAATTGATGCTATCTTGAACATGCGTCCCCCTTGCAACATTAATGGCGTCTATAGGTTGGCAGGGCAAGTCGGTGCACTTAATCGATTCATTGCCTAGTCAACAAACAAATGCTTGTCATTCTTCAAGATCCTGCGAAAAGCCCAGGAGTGGAACTCCGAATGCGATCAGGCGTTCCAGCAATTGAAGGAATACTTAGCCCACCCCACTCTCCTCAGCTAGGTAGAACCGAGGGACAACCCGACGACATAACTCTCGGTATCTCCTCATGCTATGTCAGTAATCCTGGTTTGAGATACTGAAGAAGGCCAAAGACCCGTCTACTACACACGCCGAGTGTTTCAAGGGGCAAAGGCCTGGTATCCTCAAATGGACATGGTAGCCTTCGCTTTGTTCATCACGTCCCGATGACAAAGATCGCATTTCCAAGCTCTCTGAATAAATGTGCTAACTAAGATCCCTCTTAAGAAGGTGCCACAAAGACCCTATGCCTTTGGCCACCTGATGAATTGGTCCATTGAGCTCAACGAGTTCGATATAGAGTACCTTCCCCGAACGATGATGAAAGGACAAACATTAGTCGACTTTTGTGGTGGAGTTTGCTGACTTTTTGGAGGTTGCCCCTATCATGCCCACAGGAAAGCCATGGTAGGTCTTTGTGGACGGCTTGTCTTCCTGGGTTGGCGGGGGAGTATGGGTATACATCATCACTGAATTTGGGGAGGAAAGCAATTACTCAATCAAGCTTGCCTTTAAGACCACCAACAATGAGATGGAAGTATGAAGCATTGATAGCCTGGGCTAACCATAACTGAGACGTTGGGGGCATCAGTGGTTGAAGTAAGGGCTGACTCACAAGTAGTTGTCAATCAAGTGTTGGGGGGATTCGCCATGAAAGGCGAAAAACTATCCACATATGGTTTAGGAGAAAGAAGATTCCTTTCAGTACTTCTACATCTAGCAAATACCAAGGGAGGAAAACCAATGGGCAGACAGGTTAGCTTAGGCAGCATTAGGGCAAGAGGACTCCCCCTTACTAGAACAGGTGGTTTCTTAAACAGTGGACCTTCTCCCCATCGAAGCTACAGTGGTGGCAATACAACCCAACTATCTAGAGTGGGCAACAGACATAATAAAATATCTGGATACTAATGAGGTGCCTGATCATAGGCAAGAAGCCCAGAAGGTCTGAAATAAAGCAGCATGGTTCACTCTGGTGGACGGAGTCTTATGGAAGAGAGGCTTTTAAGAACCTCTCCTTTGATGTGTCTCGGCCATAGAAACCAATACATACTGGCTGAGGTTCACGAAGGGATTTGTGGGAACCACTCCGAAGGGAGAGCTTTGGTAGGAAAACTGATGAGGGCCTGGTATTATTGGCACCATGCCTTTGAAGACGCAAAGGAATTTGTCAAGAAGTGCCTGAAATGTCAAGTACACACACCACTACCTCATTGTCAGCTTGAAGAGCTAACATCTATCATGTCACCTTGACCCTTAGCGCAATGGGGAGTGGGCTTGGTTGATACCTTGCCAATGAGCAAGGGAGGAGCGAAGTTTGTAGTTATCTCTGTGGATTACTTCATGAAATGGGTAGAGGTAGAAGCTCTAGCAACCATAACTACGAGTGCTATACAAGATTTTTATGGAAGTCTGTGATTTGCTGGTTTGGCATCTTGGAGAGTATCATCTCGAACAATGAGCGACAATTTGATTCTCCCCACTATCGCGACTGGTGCACCGAGAATAAAAGCCAAATACTCATCCCTAGGTCACCCACAGTTGAACGGGCAGGTCAAGGCTACTAACAAGACTTTATTGGAAATCCTAAAACAGAATTTGATGGAAAAAAGAGGCACTTGGGTGGAGGAGCTGTTGGGAGTCCTATGGGCATAATGAACCATAGCTAAGTCACCCACTGGAGAGACAACTTTCGCCTTAACTTATGGAAGTGAGGCTATGATCCCCATTGAGATTGGGTTCTTGGCATACAAGATTAAGCACTTTGACCTAGCCTTTAATGAGGAAAGAATGAAAGAGCAGTTGGACTTGTTGGACGAAAAAAGGTAGGAGGCCAATATACGAATAGTGGTAGGCAAGAGGAAGGTCGAGCATTATTTTAACAAGCGTGTAAAGCCTAGATCCTTTAAAGTAGATGACTCGTGTTGAAAGAGATATGAGTGACTACGCAAGAAGAGGGGGAAGCAGGCACCCCAATGGAAGTACAATCAGTGGTTACTACAACCAACTAATTGCCCTGATTATTATGTAATTTGAATTTAACAATTTATTTATTTATTTTTCGAGAAATGTTATTTAACATCCATACACCACACATTAAGGTGTGATTTGTTATTTTTGTTATTATATTTAAACACATATTTACAAATCAATATATGTGTGGTTAAATAAAAATATAAAAATAATAAATCACATATTAGTATGTGGTGTAGAGAATAATAAGTAAATTTTTTCTTATTTATAGCATCTTATTACTGTATTACTCTAGAAAAGGAGTAAAATTTATTTCTAAGGCCCAAGATTTTGCAAAAAAATTATATATAATTTTTGCCATGTGGCTGCACGGGAGTGGATGGATAATCACTGGTTTATTTTTATTATTATTATTATTATTATTTTATATATATATTTATATTTTTATATTATATTATATATATATATATATATTTTTTTTTTAAATAATTCGCCGAGACTCCATCCATATTTTTTCACCATTCGCGAAAGCCTAGAGGCCCCAGACCCCAAATTCAAAAGATAGAAATCCTGTCTACAAAGTTGGCCTTTATGAGTGAGTGAGCTACTCTCTCTCAGGCTTCCTTTCACTGGCACGAACACCCTCGTCGATCACAAAAATCAAGTAAGTAACTCCTCTTTCTTGAAATTCTAAGAATACCCATGACCTCTTCTCCATCGCATTCAATCCCTTAGTTTCTTTCTCCATTTTTCGTGGTCTACCTGTCTCTGAATCCGCCAACCAAGTTCATAGGTAAATTGTGAATTTATGGCATTAAAGGCATGGATTTCAATGGGTTTCGCTTATTCGGGCTGCTGGGAGGTGTTGTATGATTATGTGGTTTTTTCTCATCTGTACTGATATTGCATAATGTTAGTTGGCAATTGATTACACTGTGTGAAATGTGCTATAATTTTTTATTTTTTTTAAATTTCTTTGACTTCTAGTTTCATGTGGTATTTGATGTCTTAGTTTACGAAGATTGAATAATTAACTGTAATACCTGTTTGACCTTTGAAGTTTACTTGTATATAATGTTGGGTGTGCTCAATAGATGCTTGATAATTTGCCTAAGAAATTAGCACTGATCTGTACGGTGGAAAGGAAAATAATAAAAACACAGTTAGTCATTTATTGCTCTGGTTGGTTTCTCTGAAGAAAAGAAAATACCAATCATTCTTTATACGCTTTACTTGGTTTACCATGAAAGTTTACACATAGGCGTATTTCCTTTTTCTTGTTTAGTTTTTTTGTTTGTTTGTTTGTTTGTTTTTTTTCTTCCAATCAAGAATCAAAGGCAACGTCAGAAATTGTAATATTTACTCTCGCATGTTGTAACGCCCCAATGGAAGGCCCAAACCACATGACCTATACTCCAAAAGGACTAGTTAATGATACAATTGGAGCCCCATTGGAACCTTATAAAGAGCAATAACTTCTCCTTCCCAAGCAATGTGGGATCCCATACACCACCTACCCTTAATCTTATCATATGGGGGTATCACAATTTACCCCCTTTAAATTCCTGACGTCCTCGTCGGGCCTGTTTGTTGTAGGTGGCACGGCTCAAGTCCCAAATTTCTTGGGATAGGCTCTGATACCATTTGTAACGCCCCAATGGAAGGCCCAAACCACATGGACTATACTCCAAAAGAACTAGTCAATGATACAATTGGAGCCCCATTGGAACCTTATAAAGAGCAATAACTTCTCATTCCCAAGCAATGTGGGATCCCATACACCACCTACCCTTAATCTTATCATATGGGGGTATCACACATGTTCTGTTGGTAATGACTGGAATGCTTCTTCTTCAGTTTTGATTTTGCATGACCTGGCTTGTTTTTCAAGATTATATGAGATTGCTGCATGGGTTTGAAAGATAGGCAAATCATGTTGTGTGGCAGTGGATCCTGATGAGCGGGCCGGCACTGTGGAGAGTTCTGTTGGAGCAGAGTTGTTCTATGAAAGAGATATGATTCTAGAGCCATTTGAAGGTATGGAATTTGAATCCGAAGATGCTGCCAAAATATTCTATGATGACTATGCACGTCGGGTAGGATTTGTCATGCGCGTGATGTCTTGTCGTCGCTCTGAAAGAGATGGGAAAATTCTTGCCCGCCGGCTTGGATGTAATAAGGAGGGCCATTGTGTTAGCATCCGCGGTAAGTTTGGGCCAGTTAGAAAGCCAAGGCCAAGCACAAGGGAAGGTTGCAAGGCAATGATTCATGTAAAGTATGATAAGTCTGGAAAATGGGTGATAACTAAATTTGTAAAGGACCATAATCATCCACTTGTTGTGTCCCCACGTGAAGCTCGTCAAACGATGGTCAGTTTTCTTATCTCTTATGTAATTAAGTGCTGCAGTATTTTTCTCATTATTTCACTCCACTACCTGCTCAGGAGTTTGTATCTTGTCCTGTTGAGTTTGTTTACTTATCCACATGCATAATAGTGAGAATTTGTATTTTATTCTTCTAATGATTTAGGTCATATTCTTTATCTGGCTTATACAATCGATAGTCACATAATATGCATATATTCTTTACTGATTTTTGGGAAGAATTGCGAGCATTAAAATTAGGCATTGGAGAGAGAAAGAGGTCTTACATGCAAGAGTCTATTTATTATATTAATTGAAAAATACACTAAATAAAGTGAGGATCATTTTACCATGACGTGAATTGTTTTTTTTATCGGTAAATAAGATTTTATTTACCATAAGAATAGGCAAAAGCCCAAGCACACAGTCATAGTTCGGATACCAAATTTACACACAATTTTCTCTATCATGCCATCCCAAATAGACTTAGGGCTTGTTTGGGAAGTGAGATGATCTCATCTCATTTCAAAACTTCTCATAATTTTCTTCCCAAACATCACTCAAATACAAACACTTTTGAATTTCAAATCTTCAACCTTTTCATCTAATCATTGCCTAATCGTTACAACTTTCCTAAACTTCCAAACAAAACACACAAAAAAAATACTACTTTTTCAAATTTTAAAACAAAAATTATATTAAAAAATTATATTCTAATAATATTTTATTCACTTTTTTCCTCTCCTTTTCCAAAACCCAATAAAATATCTTAACTCAAACTATTTTACTATTATTCACAAATCATTTCACTACTATTCACAAAATTCTCATCTTATCTAACTTCCCAAATGAGCCCTTAGACATGTTTGGACACTTAGAATCTCATTTCAAAACTTTTCATAATTTCCTTCCCAAACATCACTCAAACACAAAACACATTTCAATTCCAAATCTTCTACTTTTTCATCTAGTCATTACCTCATCATTACAACTTTTCCAAACTTCCAAACAAAACACAAAAAACAATACAATTTTTTCAAATTTCGAAACAAAATTAATATTAAAAAAATAATATTGAAACAATATTTTAATTTTATAATATTTTTATTCAATTTTTTTTTTCATTTCCAAAAACTCAATAAAACATCTTGATTCAAACCATTTAACTACTATTCATAGAATTCTTATATCATCTTATTATCTAAATATGCCCTTAGCCTTTAAAGATGCTCCCAAAGGGAGACCTAGGTATTTCATTGGCAAGGATGATACCTTGCATCCCAATAAGCTAGCCATGCTATCCACCTTAGTGGCATTTTCACAAGGACCAACTATGACTTGGGCAAATTCACCTATCAAAAAAAATGACTTGGGCAAATTCAGTTTCAACCTAAAAATAACTTCAAAGAAAAAACATTTGCCCTAAATCAGCGGACGTGGCCTCAATTCACACCACAAAAATATTATGGTGTCATTTGCAAATAATAGGTGGGAAATGTTAATGCCAAGATTATTAGTGGTCACAGAAAAGTCAGATAGAGAACCTCTATCAACAGTAACTGATAAACTTTGTTGACAACCTCCATGACAATAACAAAAAATAATGATGACAATGATCACTTTGTCACAATCCATGAGACCTACTGAAAAAACTAGCGGGAGTGCCCTTCACCACTATGGAATAATGCACCAAAGTGATAGAATGTGCTATCCACTATTGTGATCTCTCCCTAAAACCACTTCTCCCGAGTAGATGGTATAGAAACTCCCAATTAACATGCTCGTAGGCCTTTTTAATATCTAACTTCTCCCATGTAGATGGTATAGAAACTTCCAATTAGCGGGCTTGTGAAATATGTTGTCGACAAACCTATTTAACCAAGTAGCAAGGAATTCTGGGCCCAATGCTTTGTCACTAATCTACTCTTGTAATGTCTAAAATTTCTAAAATCCTGGAAGATTCTTGTATTTGTCAAATGGATTGAATACCTCCATTGTAAAGATTTCCGTTCATTATAAAGGCATCAATGTGCAGTATACACAGCTAGAATTAAGCCTAAATTACAATAATGAAAATCTGTCTATGTATGGAAACTAGCAGCTTGTACAGATTCTAAGTAAGGAAATATATACAAGTGTCTAAAGATAAATAAGGAAACACAGAGCATATCACGCTAAATTCCCCACACATCACTATGAATCAAATCGAAACAACGCTCAGCATGATTACTATGAGAAGGAAAAGCAAGAGACTTACTTTTGCCTAATTTATATATGGAACAATCAAAAGAGAGAGAATAAAATTGATCTTTATTGCCCAACAAACCAGAGTTTATGACATGAGATAAAATAATGGGATTAGGATGACCTAACCAATTGTGCCACACTTCATACTTAGTGTTCACAGTGTTACAAGCAAATGAAATGACATCAGGAATGGAAAAATGTAAAGGAAATAAACGTCCAACTTTAGGCCCCCTTGCAAGTAACACCTAATCCTGCACAAGACAACCATCACGAGAAAAATGAACATCACAGTTGTTATCAACCAATTGACCCACTGAAATAAGACTAGTAGAAATCTGAGGAGATACAAAAACATTGCTAATAGTTTTTTTGGGGCCACACCTCATGGGTGCAAACAATTCTTTGGGGCCACACCCCCTAGTGAAAAGCCAGCGATTTAACTAGTTCCATGTAGGGAAACTTCCGAGGGTGCGGTGCATGGGACCGGGGTTTACTCTACAGGGGTGAGTCCAAAGGGCCCTGCCTTGGAAAGGTTCCCCGACATCAAAAAAAAAAAAAAATTAAAGTTGTGTTTCACACAATCTTTCAGTCGAAAAGCAAGTGACAATGTGAGATTGCCACCGATACACCGTGGTAGTTCCCATCACCTACAAAGGCCAGCCAACACCTTATAAAGATACCTTTTGTTACTATTGGAATTGGGTTTATATATTTTGAAAAAGCCCCGGAAAAACCATCATCTACATTTCTAAAGAACAAGTCATCGTATGTTCCCCCCCACACACTTTGCCACTTTCACTACCACCCTATTTTCTCATGTTAGAAAAACTCCATTGAGCGCCCCTCTCTGGAAGCCAAATAAATCCAACCAATATGATGGCATCCCCACAAACTTCAAACAGTTCTAGTCGCAAATTCCAGGTAGTATCTTGTAGACAAAGAACATTGACATTCTAGTGATTAATGTTATAGTTCTAAGGCTCTGGTAGACATAATTCAGCCCTCTAACATTCCAAGATATTATTTTAGCTCTGTAAAGAATCCAATAACACCCTCCCTTTGCTTCGACAATGATTAGAACTCCTACCTCTCGAGTGATAGTTGATAGTGCATGATAGCCCTTTTAGTTCTCTATTCCCTTTTCGGCCCAATTGGATAGAAGTAAGAGACCCTCAAAGAGAACACCCCACTTCGATGGCAATGGGTAATGCCACAAACTGCTCTGCAAAGCTCTCACATGATAACCCCACACAAGGTTGAATTTACTTCGCCTTTAAAATTACCCAATTTGATGACTTCATGCCGGGGCAAGAATTCAAGGGGTGCACACCTAAATACAGTTCTAGTGCCAAACTAGACAATGTGCATCACACCTATTCATGCCAATGCCATCCTTAAAAGCCATTGCAAAATTAATCGCCTTCCTACTGTTATCTAGTATGGTTCTATTCTCCATTAGCTCTCACATTATTGAGGTAGTGGGGATGGGAAGAAATCTGGCAAGGCAACCCATCTCCGCTGTGATACCCTATATTAGGGAGTGTAGGTGGTGAATGGTCCTATATTGTTTGGGAAAGAGAAGTCCTTACTCTTACAATGATTCCTAGGGGCTCTAATTGTACCATTGACTAGTCCTTTTAGAGTATGCGCCCAGGTGTAGCTTAGGCCTTCTTTGAGGTGTTACAAATGGTATCAGAGCTAGGTTGCAATACCCCATATTGGTGAGTATAAGTGGTGATGGGATCCCACATTGCTTGAAAGGAAAAAGTTTTGCTCTTATAATTATTCTAAGGGGCTCCAATTGTACTATTGACTAGTCCTTTTGGAGTATGGGCCCAGATGTGGCTTGAGCCTTTCTTGGGACATTACATCCACCCTTGCCAATGAATGACTATACACAGCACCGAGAGCCACCCAAGAGCTAAAATAAAATCAGGGCTCTTTGCTGATGAATGGGGACTGCTTGCTTTGTTGCAACCACCATAGTAATACTTACATGGATAGGGGGCACTAATGAAACAAAACTAAGCCTCTTAGCCACCATACCAGCGTACTTTGAGCATGAAATGTCTATTTCTGTGGACTAACCACAGAAATGGCGCTATCTCTATCTGCAACTTGGGCACCCACTGAGCTTTTGGTTGTGGCTTCATAGTAAAGGGAGTCGATGTGGACTTGATCTGAAAGCCCAAGTTTTAGTTAAAAATACCTGTATTCTTCTCGTAACCAGCTCACTCTGTGACCCATGAAATGCAAAGCCCAACATGATCATTCTAAGCATCACCTTGAAATTCAACATTCCATCCACTGCACCAAGAATCCCAATAGCTGCTGACTCAACATGACTTGCAGAAGATTTGATTTCTTCTGCCCGTGATTACGAGTCACTTCATATAACTTTGCTCCTGATAGACATGCAACCCTCCATATAACCCATTCTGCCTCTGCCCAGATTTTCAAGAGTGGAGATTGGTCCTTTCCCTTTCAATGCCTCATCATACAAGCAAAAATTGACTGTTGCTCTCGGAGCTTCCATTGTCAACTCATGGGGTTCCTTCCTCTCAAATATTGATACATCACTGCATGGCTTCCATGGTGGAACACACATGTAATCGTGAAATGAGACAGTTTGAAAGTGTTTTACAGCCATTCTCAATTCCACTTCGAATGCTAACCACCCTTTTAGCGCATGTCCATCAGGTATAGTTAGTAATCCCCCTCTGCCATTCTCTCCATCCTTCCAGGGAAGAGAAGCCATAGATGCAAACAGCCAGTCAACAGTTGATCTGCCCAGTGAAACAGCATGCAAACCAGCCCTGCGTCTTTCATTTATTCTTACTATAGGGATGCCTTTCTCAACTACAAATTCAAAAGACTTTGAACCAATAATAATTTTATGTCATACTTCCTTTTTAATGGGTAACATGTTGGTTCAACAAAACCATATCGAGCCTTTAATGCTGGGGCACTCCGACACTTGACACTTGACACTTAAATACTTGTAAAATACCAAGTAACATTGAGTGGCCTCCATTGAAACTCGGAACCAAACCTCTGGGAGTGTCTGATTGCTAAGCTTTAGGGTATGAATCAAAGAGAGGAAATACGAACACTTACTATTCAGTCACAAATCTTTCAGCATCTGAGTGCAGAGATGGGGGGCCACAACTCTTAACGAAACATTTAAAGCTTTGGCTGATGTTTTAGAAGGTGAAAGTTTCCTTTACCCACTTTTATTTTATTCTCCTTTCTTGAACCGTTTACTTTTTAAGCTGCTAAAAAACCACTGTATTCCAATCAAGCCTTTCTTGATACTGAAAAGTATCCTACATCAGATCAACATGCAGAGCTGTCCTGTTTCTGATTTAGCTCTTTCTATGCAAAGCTCTTGCTGTACTGCATTGACAAGATCAAATAAACATGGCCAGAAGGGATTGGCCATTTCGCCCCACTTCTCTCCAAAAATTCGGTAATCCACAAATTATTCCCAAATCATCTTGTGATACTCATCTTCAAGCTGTTAAGCGATGCCCACTAAATTTAGATGATCCCAACTGATATTATATATTTCATGCATATTTTACGATGCATGGAAGTTGGAACTTCAAAGAAAAAAAATACTATTGTATGCTTACACATTTCATAGTTTCAAGTTGTTGGACTGGCAAGACACGTTGGCGACACTTGAATTAACATGATATATACTTATGCAGTGTTCTGATACTTCTGGATTTGACACTTCTATGCATTGAGATACCCCCGTGAAACATTTAATGAACATGGGAGAGAAATTTTTTCTGCAAGCATTTTTATAGCAAGTATCTTTTGATACTTGTAATATAGTATATTCCATATTTTCCATAATTTTATCAACTTTTTTTGTTATATATATAATTTCTCTAACTTCTTGAGCTAAATGTTTGAACTGTTTGACTAGATGACGGGCCACTTTATCCTTTGGGGTATCATGTTGTTGAATTCATCTCTTTACCATTCGGCCTTTTGAAATGTTATGAAACATGCACAAATATGCATATGGGTACATCTATTTCAATATATGATACCTGTCCTGTCTATGCATGCACAGAAATCTGACATTGAGATTATCCTATTGAATTGGTAATTAATCTAAACTAGTAATCCTGTTGATTATCGGTTTTGATAGAAATCAAGTGATTTGTGCATTATTATGTAGGATGAAAAGGACAAAAGAATCCAGGAACTAACTGCTGAGCTGCGGAATAAGAAACGGTTATGTGCAACGTACCAAGAACAGCTAAATGCATTCATGAAAATTGTTGAAGAGCACAGTCAACAGTTATCGAAGAAAGTACAAAATGTGGTTGAAAACCTTAAAGAATTTGAGTCTATAGAACAGGAGCTTCTACACCATAGATAGCATCGTCAAATAGAGTACGTACCTCTGCACCCATGCCTTCAATTGGGTGTGTCATTTGTTTTCATATTTGTGTTTGATATATATTGGTCACTTTGGCCATGCTTATGTAGTGTCATTTCTAGCATAGAATTCTGTTTTGTTTTTACCCTATATTAATTCATTTATATTTTTAGTAAGTGAGAGGAAGCCTTTTCTAAGGTCTTTTGTGTGGTCAAAACAAATCAATAATTGTTCTGGTGTTTGCAATGTACTCGACTCAAATTATACACTGAGGTGTTTAGAATAACTATTCTACTAGATACATGATAGAATAATATTGTTTCTTTTTAAGTATATATTATTTTTTATATCTTCTATTGTCACTTGTTGGCCTGTGAGTTGAGTTGTTCAAAACTTATAGTTCACGTTTGCATGGAGACCAATAATAATAGAATCCAGCTTTATGTGATTTGTAGCTCCATACATCTAAATTATAAAAATTATAAAGAGTAAGTAGGTGATGTTTTGGGGGGTTGTTTTTGCACCTGCCCCCAATAGAAGAATGAGAAAGCTGGTCCATTTCTTGTATTCATTTGATTACACATACACTAGCCATAGTTTGACATGTTTTTATTTCTGTAGATCGGTTATGGTTGTATTAATTTTCATATCCTTCACCAACGTGAAATTTAGTAGGGGAAAAAGAAGAAGAAATAGGTGAAAGTTGAAAATAATCCAATTTTCATGTTCTTTGCGAGTGCAGTGCAGTGATAGGAAGAAACAGTGACAGATGTATAATGCTAGTGAGGATGGAGCTGCCCTGATTTGATTTGATCTCCATAACAATGTGCATTGCAATATTATATTCCCTTTTCAAATGGGTGCAGCAAGTAGGAAGAAGAAAGGTGGGTTTGGTGGCATGTTCAAATGATAGAAGATGAGCTCCTCATCTCTTTAGTGATACATACCTGTGATTATATAATGTGCATAGTTATTCTGAGAATTGAGATGGATTTTCTTTCCTTTCCTTTTCTTTCTTTTGCAGATTGTCATAATCCAATCTGTTGAGATAGTGAATCTGGTTGTATTTGAAAAATATATGACCCCCCACAATTTATGTAAAATTCCAAATAATTGTAACATGTTTCCTCATGATATGCCATTGGAGCTCTTTTTTGTTTTCTGTCAGATCACTATTAAATGAAAATATTATGCATTGGCCGCCCTGAATTCGTCCCTGCACAGTGCACACACTCGCTGAGGGTGAACGTGCAAATGCGTGTCTTCGGCTGCTGCTGTTACTATACAAAAAGTTGCGTCTCATTTGTTAGTCATTCTATGCATGTTTAAGTTATAGCATAAATAATTATACAATAGTTATATTTTTCATTCAGGTGGAGATTGTCTAACTCACTCATTCTTTTTCTGGTAGGTCTTCTTGTTTTGTTGCTTTCACCTTCAAAATATAGTCTTTTTCCAAAGGGAAGATTTATCATGTTGTTCAAATCTGGCTTGCTTTCTCATAACACGCTAGATTAGAGATGAGTGCAACACCTCGTCCCTCTAGGATTATAAAAGTTAAGGAATCGAATGCTATTAACCTTAAAATAATTTTATTCAGCTTTAGGGATAGTGAATAATTCCTCATACTAACCTTAGGATCATGAATTTACCCACCATGATACTTTAAAAAAAAAAAAAAACCTAAATGACTTTAATGCTCATGCTCAAGATTTATAACAATTCATTAATAACATATGGCAATGCATACATGACAACGAGAAAATGATACTATAATTAATAAACTACAATCAAAATTCATGAAATTCTTAGGCATGTGTAGCGAGGTAACTTATCTAAGTGCACTAAGTGGTACTAGATGTCAAAAGATTCATTGTTTGCAAGAAATTAGAGTTCGATCAAGTTGGATTGTGGAAAGTGAGTTTTCCAATGAATGAATTAAGAAGATTAAAAACTTGCAATTATGCCCCCTAGGAGTACCCAACTTGCACCTTAGTCCTTGAATTTTAGTCAAATAGCAAACCGATCCCGTTCGTTGGAAATCTATGTCAAGCCCATCATTGGACTCATTGTCACTCAAAACTCTTTGAAATACGCTAAAATCCTTAAGTGGCTGAGGCAACTTCTAAATCTATTACCCCAACTTAGACAATTTTCCTTATCTCAAACTCTCTTTCCCTTTAAAAGCATTGCTTGCAAAGTATATCCCATAATTGGCATTTCTAATAACAAAAGTCCTTCCTTATCAAGACAAGCCCCAAACCCTCATTTCCGTAACAAGGTTCCATATGGCTTCAATCTTTATTCCTAACTTATGACTTAATTCAAAGCATGCCTTTGAAAGTAATGAAAAAAACCACTTTCACACCAAAATACAAAGGATCAAAGACTCCTTTAAAAACAAACCGTAGGACCATAAAAGTTCTCAATCCAAGTCTTGCACTTAAGATTCACAACTAAGTCTTAATCAAAACAAATTTCTAATTTATAGAAAATATCATTAAGGGCTAATAAGACTCCAAACCGGAACTTACAAGATAAGTTTTTGTACAATTAACAAAATATTTTGATTTTCATCACCAATTGGCCCGAGTTCTATACTACTCAAAACATCATCTTTATTCAACCCGAACATGATTTTATTCAAACCAATTTCAACATTCTTAGCATCAAAAGAGTCCTCTCCAATAATAACTCACAAGATAAATTCAACCAAACAAAAGTTCAAACTTTTTTAATCAGTCCAAGATCCTCTTTTGATAACATCAAAAACCCTTTAATCTCCACACGTTATATTATGGGTCAAGACGATACTTACCAAGTATACTTCAAATTTTGCTTTGGTTCTAATCATAACCAAACCGAGGCTTATGCTCTTCAAAGCATAACCTTTTTACTAAGTTATCTACTCACTTCTATTTTAGGTTCTACGTCATACTAAGAGTATTCTACGCATTAATCTACTAAGAGATTCAACCAACATCAATGTAATAGTACCCAAATTTCTTGAGTTCAAACTAACACTACACATTCAGCAATCAAAACTTCTCTTTATTGAACTACCTCTTTGTTTCTGTTTTGATCATCCAAAGAAGTAAAAAGGTTAACATTAGGCTGTGCGACTACTACCACACTTGTAAAAAAATGGGAGCACTATACCAAGTCTCTCCAAAAGAAAACTAACATAGCAACATTCCTAAAAGTGTATTGTTATGCCCCAACTATTTTGGTCACATTAGATTAAAGCCTCATTTGTTTTTAGAGATGAGATAATATAAGATAAAAACCTATGAGATGAGATGAGATGAGATTAGATGAAATATGTGTTTGTTTTCAGAGATGAGATGAGATTAGTTTGAATTGAGGATAGTTAGTAATATGATGGGACCCACAAGTACTTGTAGTACTTTTTATAGTATTTTATTTGTTTATTTATTTACCAATGGTGCACCTTTTTATTTTTGCTGCTTCGTTTTTTTTATTTTAACCATTTGGTCAAAACTTTTTTTGTTTTTTTTGTTTTTGCTGGTTCCTTTGTTTATTTATTTACCAATGGTGCAATTTTTTTTTGCTACTTCCTTTTTTTTTAAAAAAAAAAACAACCATTTTGTCAACTTTTTTTTTCTGCTTCCTTTGTTTATTTATTTACCAATGGTGCAATTTTTTTATTTTTTTTTATTTTTGCTGCTTCTTTTTTTTTTTATTTTTCACCATTAGGTAATTTTTTTTTTGCTGCTTCATTTGTTTATTTATTTACCAATGGTGCAAGTTTTTTTTAAAACCATTTGGTCAATTTTTTCTTTTTTTTGTTTTTGCTGCTTCATTTGTTTATTTATTTACCAATGGTGCAAAATTTTTTTTTCCCGCTGCTTCAATTTTTTTTTTAGCTAAGAGAAACCATTTGGTCAATTTTTTTATTTATTTTTTTGCTGCTTCCTTGTTTATCTATATACCAATGGTGCAATTTTTATTTTTATTTTTTTTGCTGCTTCCTTTATTTATTTACCTTATGTGTAAGAATTTTTTCTTTTAATCAAATATTTTGCTAGCCATTATTAATATTTGTTTTAAAAAAACACAACCTCATTTATGTTATATATATTCCTTAAATATAAAGTAAAAATAAATAAATAAATTCCCAATTGAATCCAATATTTTAGCTCATCTACCATTTCTCGTTAAATAAGTAATCAAATAGGACGTTGATGAAATATTGAGCAATCCACAGAGCATTCATAATGTTGGTATCGGGATCAGCATAAAATACATCAATTGTCCAAAATAACAAAGTGCACAAATCCGGTGAAAAATACATATATTAAATACACCATCCCAATTGAAATAACACCATCAATTTCCATCCCTAGCTTCCCACATAGAAATGGCAATCTCATCTCTAATTGCCGCCATAGCGTGGCTTGCTTCATTACTCATGTCTATATTATGAGATGAGGATGCCTCGTCACCATCCTCAAGCTCAATAGGTGGTAGCTGAAACTTACTAGAATTTTCAAATATCCAGTCATCGGGAGTCACCGTTCTAATAAAGTTGTGCAGCGCACAACACATTGTTGTAATTAGTCCCTGCCGCCCAACAGAATATCCAAGCATTACCTCGAAAATTTTGAAACGTTCTTTTATGACACCAAAAGTTTGTTCTATAATATTACGGATCGTTGAGTGACGGTAATTGAAATAATCTTTATACCCTTGAAATTCCCTTTGGTTGTGCTGATCACTCATATGATATCGTTCTCTTGAATAAGGGGGTAGCAATCCCGTAGTACATGGGTAAGCTGAATCTACAAGATAATACTGACCTAATATTTTCATTTAAATTCAAAGATAGTTTAATTAATATGAGTGAAAACAAAATCAGGGGGAACTTTATAATATTTGAAAAAGTTAAAAAAAAAAGATGTTTACCCTCAGGTGGCCATGGAAAACGGACTTGTGAATCACTTGCTGCATGGTGTAAGACATGTGCATCATGGGCTGAGTCCTCCCATCCAGTATATATAAATATAAACTTCATATCAAAATCAACTATGGCCAACACATTTTGGGAGACTTGCCCCAATCTATTGTGATATGCCTCACGCAACTCAGCTGGGACGACAGCCTTCATCATTGTACCATCCATCGCACCAATGAAACCCTATCAAGTAAGAAATAAATATGTTAATAATAAAGTACCTCTTAGATGGTTGACACAAACATATTGTGTGCTAATAGGAAGTTTGAACACTATTCCTTACCTTAAACCACGGATAATTGCGATGGTTGGTTGAAATATAAGGGTGCATGTTGTCTCTATGTGTTGGCACAATCAAGTGTCTCCCAACCTCACATAATGCTTTGATCACCTGCCTAACGTATTTATTAATTGTTTGTGTGGAATGTTGAAACCTGTCCCCAACAACTTGATGGACATTTTCGTGGCCCACAAGTAGGCAAAACATACCCATAGCTTCCTCCACCATCACTTCTTTTCTAGAATCATGTAACAAGTTATGGTTACGTAACGCTTTGCATAAGGCGCGGAATGTGCTCACCTCCAATCGAAACATATCCTTGCAGTTTTTTGGATGTCCATTTAAGATTCCTATAATATATTCATGCCCGCGGAGGCCTATATTATGTTGTGGCATTAGGTGATTCCTTCTTCGTTGACTTCTCAGTATCCTAATTACATTTAGGATATCTCTTACCTCCAAGCGATTATCACTATTATCACTATCACTCCCTTCAGTCCGCCCATTGTTATCATCCATTCTCTACTTCTAGACAATGAACTGTACTAATAAATCAAGAATACCAAACACAAGAAGAGTGGCTAATGATCACTTCTCAGGACAGAAAATAGAGAGTCGTTAATCTTGAACAGCTTGGTATCATTTAGCCATCCCATTTCATCCACAATATTATGCTCTGCATCTCAACCTAAAGAAAATTTTAAATATTCATCTAACATGATAAATAAAACAATTTTTGTTGTTAAAGACCATATAAATGCAGAAAATTCGCACAGCAGTATAAAAAATACTGGATGTAAGATTCTTACCTTATTTGTTGATGAACTACCTTTGATAGAACTTCACAGGAATTGATGCCCTCTAGATCACGTTCAAGATTTACAACTACCCGTAGGCAAATAATTAGAAAAGTCAGACTACAATTTTGTAATACAAGACACAAGAAAAGTAGTAGCTTGGTATTAATTTCCCAATTTTGGCAAGATACATGTAATTGTTAATCTCTAATATTAACAATTACATGTAAAAAAGAAAGTTTAGGTAAGTCCACAATCTATATTAAAACAACAAAACCTAATACCACAAGGCCCCATAAATAATCAAACCAACATACCAAACAACATCACATAAGTGCATCAGGTCCAAATAGGTTCAAACCAACAACCGATAACAATATAATCTAATAAGCTATCTCTCAATACATAACAATGTAAATGAAAATGCATAAGGTCACAATGACTAATTCTACGATCTATCTATAGCCTAATGCACAACCAACACAAGATCAACATTGCATAGCCCACGCTCGCCGATGGACATCATCCATCTCCAGAAATCATTTTTGAACCATGAGATTCAATAACTTATCGAACACATGGTAGAAAACATCGTCCGGAAGTGGGGGCTGAAATGCCTGTAAAATGGCAACGCACTGACGAAAAGGGCTCCAACCTGAATCACTGTTCAACCCACTTTCATCCCTCTGCTTCGCTTTTCCCCTGATGCTTCCCCTCTGCCCTCATAAGACTTTTGGTGTGCATCATAGGAATGCGTTATCGCTGCACACATTTTCGATATTTCCTCATCAGTTTTGTCGATTGGCCTTTTCTTCTGACGCCGTCGAGAGGAGCGACTCGATGACTGCCCCATCTCCATGGAAAACTGCATTGAGCAATCATGAACAAAATCCCTACCTGATTGGGTGCCAAGTGACAGGCCCCGACGCCGCGTCTCTACATCAAGACGCACCTCATCGTCTGAATCTGGCTGTGGTTCGGTGGACGCATGGTGGAATGTGCCCATGGCAACGCTAGCACCAAAAATTGTACATAGCTCTGCATATCGTGGGCAACCAGAGGTACGGAACTTCTTCGCTTTTGGGTTGGCCTAGTCAAAAGGTCAATATCTATATATTAGAGAGTTGTTAAGGCGACAATAATTATTTAACTTTATAACATTGTTAATGGGATTATTGACAAATATTATAAAACCCATGGTTAGAGCTTCCTAACCCTAACGGAATTTGCCCAATATTGGTCGCTCCCTAAAACCGTTTTGGTATCGGGATCCCATCCCATACCAGTTTGGTGCATCAGGTAGGTGAAAAGACGCTGCATCATCTTCAGTCTATGTATTTTTCCCTTAACTTGGGTCGCATCATACGTCTTGAAGCCCAGAGATGTAAGGCGTGCAGCATAGTTTGCGTGGTCCATAGCTGTGATCTTTCCAACCCTCAGTGAACTGCTAAGGGCGTCAGCATACATCATGTTAATGAACTTGTCCTCCATGTCATCCCCCATATTTCATGATCAACGTGTGAAAGTTTTGAATTGGGGTCCATGAAAAAATGCTAATAATATGACATTACATAGGGTTTGGAAACAAGGTAAGAAAACATATGTTGAAAATTTTGAAATAGAAAATTAAATAAAAACTGCTTTTTGGAGACGTGGGCCATACCTGGTGAGGGTGAGATAGTTTAGACGAGCGTAGGTAATAACACTAACAAATAAATAAGGTTGTTAAAAATTATTAGACAAATTATTAATAGTAGACGGCTTGGAAGTATGAGATGGTGAGTGGGAAGGTAAAAAAGGATTGGAAGTATGAGACAAACATAGAAATAAAATTATACTAATAATCATTTGCATCTAAACGTAATGTGAAAATTTAAGAATGTGGTTCGTTAATTTTTCAGCATGATGATAATGTTTTGCTATCTATCTATATATTGGGACATCCATTTGGCTACTTTATGCACAAAGGCCACCTATGAGCTATAGCAGTCGAAGTGGACATGGGTTAAGAATTAAGTAGCATCATATGGGAATCTCAATCCTATATGCATCAAGATGTTGCCACGTAAAACATCCCAAATAAGATTTGTTGGATTCCCAAAACTGATTGACGGTACTTATGGAAGAGGTGGAACGGTAATTAATGATTCGGTTTGGGTCTATGAATTCATAACTTCGGGTACATACCATAAGCCTCTAACTAGATAGGTGAGATGAGACTTCTCCCAAAAATAAAGAAATTATATTTCAAAGGAGGAATTGTATGTTTCGTGTTTATTCCACCCAATTAATGGAGCAGATAACTAAGCATATGTATTGGTGTGATGGTAATTGGGTTAGCTGGACATAAGAAAAACAGATGCCTAGAGAAGAACAATAAAAACCTTTTAAAATAAATATATAAAAGAAGTGGGGCATGTATAAGAACACCAATGGTCTCATCAATTGTTTCTAATTGACATTTAAATACAAAAACATATATAAATGAATCTGATTGAATGTGTTAACAAGCTAAAAAATTGTAACATGCATGACACTTGTTACTGTCAATCCATTTTCCCTTTCTTTATGCAAAAAATAAAAAATAAAAAATTCTTCATCGCCCAAAGTAGCTATATTGACTACAGTTGAAAGGGTGTTTATACTGGTAAGTTGCCTATTCCTATTCTTCTTGGCACTTTTACAATGCCAACCAAATCAACTTGCTAGCTTGTTCAATCATTATAACTAAACACATTTAACCAATTATAACTAAAAAAAAATTCGACAAACCCATTTAACCAATTATCAAGATCAAATGGCTTTTATGAATAAAACAATGGGTATAAAATATCAAATTATCAACAAATCTTACATCCAAAAGATACACAGATTACATAAATACATGCATAAATTAGAGTTCATAAACTGAAAAATTAATAAAGGGGGCAAACCAAAATTACCTAGTATGAGCGTGTCTTAGGGCCCTTTGTGCTCGACTTATGGAGGGTTCGGCCTTTAATGATAGATTTGGAACAACACGAGTGAGACTTGCAGATTTTCATAGGGGTGGCTGCTTTCGGGTTATGAATGACAATTTTATAGACCATTTTCCTCTATAAGAGACAACGAGGCTCAACACACAAGACTGCTTCTCCACTATTACAACGACAAGCTCTTATTAATTAATTATGTTTCCAACGCCAGTCACTTTTTTTTGTCTTTCAGCTGCACAATATAGCCTTTGCACACGCTGTCAAGATTTGACACACAATTTGGTCACAATATAGGACGAATATTCTGAGCAACCATGCAGGAAAATCAATTGGCTTAAAAAACAATGGCTTCCGATGGACATACCCAAGCAAACGAAGAACCACCGTGGGGGGCTGGCTGAGATTCACATGGGTTTGGAGGGTTCACTGTGATTCGGCTATATACAGGATTGGGGGATTTTTGGGTTTCTTTGGGGATGGTGGTAGATCGTGAATGGAGAAAGAATACGAAGTGTGAGGTTGTGACTCGCTTGCCTCAAGTCCTTGCCATCCCTTGAATCCATGCTTCAATGGAGGAAAACGATCTAAGGTAAGCTTTGTTGTTGTGGTGTATGGCCACTCTAATCAGTTGAGGAAGAGGAAATTGCTTTTGACCGTTTGGTACACTTCTACTTTTTTTTTTCCTGCAGTGTGATTTCATGTCATTGTACAGTATATTTAAAATATATTATTACAGTGAATAGTATTGAGATAAAGTGAGATTTGAAGAGATGAAAACTTGAGATATAAATTGAGTGTTTGTTTTTAGAGATCATCTTACCGTATGAAAACTTTGAAAAGTTTTTAAAGTTTTGTGTTTTATCCCCAGAAGCAAACGAGGCCTAAGTATTTCTAATCACTCTTGAGTCCAAATGACACAGAGGAATGCTCAATCTCTGTAAAACATAATGTACCCAGAGCTATGTCATAACTTTTGAAAAACAACATAACTTGTTGGCAGTGACTACAAACCTGGCATTGATGTGTTACCAAACAGTCTTTCCTTTGCCCTCGTGTCATTAACTCTTAGTCCTATTGCTTTCCCATCAATATCTCTTTAAATCAAATCATTCATGATCATAGACAATATGCCAAAGTTGCATACACTAAAATCTCAACCTCGTGACACTGTCAAAAGTCTCCTAAGGGCATAAATAAATTAAGGTCATCAACAATGACCTACATGAGTCACACGGTGAGGAAGCAGGGATCCAGTCACTCACCTCTATTGTTGGTCATAAAAGTATATATAGTATGAAATACGTGCTACAATGGAGGTTTTTTTCTAAAAATGTGCCTATCTAATCTCAACACAGTGTACAGATCTAGTCTAATCACTATCCAGCACCTAACTCGAGTCTATCCATTAGCTTGCTATTATAGTGCCAAAGAGGATCTTGCATTTGACTAAACCACATGCTGCATGGATTGTGAAGTATCCATATATAATCATAACAAATAACAAAGACACCATTTTAGCCTAGTTGAGGCAACATATATATTTGTGTCAACCATTTCAATATGCTACATAAGCATCAAGGAATACAATGTCTCATCTTTGCTCGCTACCTAAGTGCCAGAGGCAATCGCTTATGTAAATAAGCCGATCTAAGCCTGTCAACATACATTTTTACCATAAACCCCAAAAATTCATGGTGAATGTGTATTCACTAAATGCTCCTAGTCATGTAACATGATCATAAAACACATCATTATCATGAGGGAGAGAAATCATATGGTCAACTACAAATAATTAAACCACAACTCTCAAGTGGTGTTTTAAGACCATTTCTTTCCATATGCAATCTCATGTGTGATTGTCAAGATATTTTGGTTATAATATCTACTTACAATTAAGAGAAATCAAGATAAAATAGTCCAAAGAGTGAGATTAATTGTGAGATTTTTAGACAAAACCCTTGACCTTTGGAATTGCTAGTTAAGAGGATAAATGTACTATTTTATTTGTTTGATGGGCTGATTGTTCTGCTTGCAGGTATTAAGGCATAGTCCTAAGAATTAAAGCCCGAAATCATCATATGGCCCAGCCTTGAGCTCAGACCCGATGAGTGAAGGCCATTGTGAAAGCCTCTACTGCGGCTTACCCTTATTCATTAAGAAGAATTGAGAAGCACCTCATCCCTTAGAGGGCAGAACCGAGAACTAGAGAAAATTCGGTTAAAAGAGAGAGAAGATGGAGATGATGGAAGGAGAGAATAAAAGGAGAAGGGGCGCACTACAGAGGGGGGGGAATCAATACGCATCCATTCTTGGAATCCTTAGTTTAGTTTTGCTTTAAGAACAATTGTAGTTTTTCTTACTTTTTAGGGTTTCCAAATCATCTGGCTAATTTCTATAGCTAGGGTTGCAGAGGAAGGGGTTTCCATCCTTCATTATCGATGGTTATTTGTTGCTGTTATATTTCATATAAATCTGGTGCTATATTTTCATGCCCTATTTACTATCAGTTTGGATAAATCTCTTGTTCTTGATCGGTTGTAGACTCACGGCACATTAGGATCTTGAAATAATCAAGGATCTATCCACTGTGAGTCTTGAGATAAAAATGGATGATAATGCAGTGAAGGTTTTATTCCAATCGATGCCTTCATTTGAGTTTTACTTTTCTTTGGACTTAAGTGTTAATGTCTTGATTGAGTTAACATAAGCAGATGCACCCATCAACTATAACCTGATGATAGAGGAAACCCTTACTCTGTGTCCCTAGTATTTACATTTTCTGACAAATACTTTTTAGTTCTAAGTTTTAAAGATTTTATTCATATTTTACAGTCTATTTGTCTTTAAATATTGCTGATTTGGTTCTTACGTTTGCATTATTCTTACAAAGAATTGAATCCCTTGTTTCACTTGTCACACTTCTAAAATCATCCTACATTCAGTGCAATCCATTGCACACAGCCTCTCTTCCGTATTTGAGAACAGACCTCTTTCATAAAGAGAATTTGTTCTACCATATCTTATCTTCCACTTAGTTCATACTGTTTTACTTATTTACATTTTTGTTGGGTTATGTTAACGTAGTCGTCCTTGTGGAAATGACCTTGGGTACTCACTATATTCTGAACATGCTTTTATACTTGGAAGCATTATTTTGAGTGAATCAATATGTAGTAACCTTCTAAAAAATACGTATGTAATAGCTCACTAGAAATTCAATGGATGGCTTTCTTAGGCTTTAGGAACACTGTGAAAATCTCAAAAAAATTTCACGAATCGATCAATCGCATAGGTTTAAGTTTGTTAGAATAGTTAGTCTTATTACTCACAATGAAGCAAGAAATGCGATTTTATTTATTTAAGGTGCTTAGGAGTGTGAGAATGAGAATTGGTCTATGCCATTAGACTCGGATGAATATTTAAGGTTTTATGACGCAATAAAACGATTTTCGGAACAAAAGTTGTTTGAAATCGCATTTCGATTTATTCGAGGTACTTCAGAATTGAATTTTTACAAAAGATTTGCACTTTGAAGTTAGTATGATTATTTATAATTTTACAGTGCAAAATTTATTTTTCATTTTTCATAGGGAATAGTGACCCCGGTATTAGCACTCAGCCAGTGTTTTCAAAATCACAATCTGAAATGTCTAAATTAGATTAGAAAAGTTTTATTTGGACAATTCACAAGATCTTAGTCACACTTGGTAAATAATATTGGATACTTGGCACCAAGAGGAAACATAAAATGGAAATGTAAAGGAAATCAAGTTTTGTGATCATGCCACCTGAACCAAACACTATTCCATCCAACCGTTCAATTTGTGCAAAACCAAAAAGACTTTAAATCCTAGTGAAATCTTAAATACTAGGAATATAAGTTAAATCTCAAAACCTTGGTGAAAATTGAAACCCTAAATGGTTTCCCCAACCCAAATGTTTGCCTCAAAACCCTAATTGTGACCGGTTGTAACTTAATGTTTAATCACTTGATTAAATAACTTTAACATGTTAACCACTTAAATTCATGTCATTACATTCTTATTTATTATTATATATTTGGACCAAGAAAAATTGGATTCGGTCTTGTTAGAAACTCAATCCCCATTGAAACCCCAAATTATGGCACATCCGGTTAAGCCCATTAAGGCCCAAGAAATTGCACCACTAAGGCAAGGCTTGTAGAGAAAGTTTCCCCTGCCATTAGTGTCTTTCCACTGCCAAAGTCAACCCTAAATAGTACTTGGATGGGTGGTGATGAGTGTGCGAAAGTGCACTCTAAATATCCAATTATTGGATTAAAATGCTAAAATGTGAATAGAAATCATAGGAATTAATATGTATTCTTGAATTGAATTTCTATTTACATTGGGATAATCCTAAGCAGTTTTTTTATGTTTAATTTCAGAGTTTATAAAAGAGCAAGTCAAGCCCAGTCAAATTCAAAAGAGAACTTCCATGGGGTTTGAGAGCAATTTGGAAGAAAAGAAAAAGAAAAAAAAAATCACAAAAGGAAACCACAAGAAGTCCAAGTCTGAAATTCGCTAGGAGACAGTCTGGATATACTTTAATCTTTTAACCGAAACTTTTTACTCACATATTGTATTGATGCGATTCTTGATGTATTAGAAAGCTATCTTAAAGGGCTATAACTTTGTCTCTAATAAGGATTTCCAAATTAGAACTCCTGAAATGCGTACGTGGCTGCCAAGATGAGTCTTAAAATTTAGGCGATTTTTTTATGCAAAAATTATGAAGACATTAGGGTTTCTTTCATACCCTATATAAGCATATCATTAGCACGAAATGGAGGAGGAGGAGAGGCACAAGAGGAGATTTGATAATAGGAGAAAATCACTTCCATGGCCACCGTTTGCTTCATCTTTCTCTGGAGATTTTTGTTGTCCAGTATATTTATGGGTAACTAAATTTTCAAGTAGAGATATGGATGAACTTGCACATTAGATGGTATTTTTAATTTATGTATTTGATATTCAATTAGTAAAACTCTTTTGTTTTATCATTCTCAATTCATCGTTGATGTTTTATTCTCCGAATAATCATAGAATTTATTCTATTTATGGATTCAGTAATGCTTTTTCTATTGAATGGATTGGTTCTTTGATTATGTTTGGATCAATTATTTATCTATATTGATTTAGTTCTTTCCCGCAATATCACTCCCTAAATATATTGTCGTCGTTGGATTTTCTCAATAGGGATAGTAATTTATGTATTTTAAAAGTGGTAAATGATTTTTCAAAGGGTTACATTTGAATTAATTTTGGTTTATAAATCTATACATTCCGATTGAGAATTTCGGGAATTGAGTTTTTAATTGAGTTATCCAATGAATTAAGAATAATTAAAATATCGAATTTGTGCAAGGGATTCCCGACGCTCTACTGTTCTTCAAATTTGAGTACTTTTTCTGTTAATCACTTTGCTTCATTTTAATTTGTATTTAAAATTAATCTTTGTTCTCTATTAATCATTTAATATTTTTCTTTAGTTTCTTTGTTCTTTCTGCTATTCTTTTAATTTGTCTCCCTGTGGAATCGACATCCCAAAGCTATGCTACAACTACCGCGTTATTTTTTGGGCGTAATCAAGTGGCCACAAAGCGACCCCAAAACCACACTGCACATGTAAGCTTCCTTGGCTGAAAACCATGGGATGTATGGCACACGATTTTCACCACTTTTGCCTGACCAACCTCCCATCAAGTTGGCTTAGTTTGGCCACTAAGCTAGCCCCTCCTCCTATATAAGTCATCCATAGCTGCTAGTCACTTTCATGGAGAAGACTCAAGAGGCGATTTTTGATAACTTTTTTAGGCATTCTTGCTTGAATTTTTTGAAGATGTTGTAAGTAGATTCTTACGAAGCTCTCTTCACATAAGTTGTTCCTCATTGAGTTTAAGTTCTGTTGGTATATTTTTGTGTAAATTTTCATGAATGTTTGACGGGTGAAAAGTTTGTTTAAGAATGAAGAGATCATCTGGGTGATAGTTTAGACAGTGTGTCATATCTTGATATTTTGGATGAAGTTCTTCGCAAGATCTTAGTTTGACACTTTTATGGTTTATAGCTAACATGCTAGTATAGAAGTTTGATGAAAATCCGTTGCATGTTATAAGTTTTTTATAAGGGTCTTGCACAGATCTAAAAAGTTGGAAACTAGGAGTAGGAAAACAGTTGTTGTTTTGGAAAAACTTAGGTCTTTTGTTATGAAAACTTGCTCCAATGACTATGATATTCACATATGATTCTTGGTTTACATAAATTTGTTATGTTTTAAAATTTTCTAATTAGATGTTTGGATTTATGACAAAATTTACATGAGAAATGTAAATTTTGGAGTCAGGATGTAAAATCTTTAAGTCAGGAGTAAAATGGTCATTTTTTCACATGTAGAGAGGTAAAATGGTAATTTTATTTTAAATCAGTATTTCTAGTTTCTAAGTTTTTTAGTAAGGAATTTCTAACATTTAGAAATGTCTCTTCATAGTTATTGTTTATTAATGCATTTAATTCGTCATGCTACGTTCACTGTAAGTTAGCCTCTAACTTACTTTCATGATATTTATGTATGTGTGGTAGAAAAGAAACCATCATTCTCGTTTACTATGCTTATTATAAATGTTATGTTATTCTATACTATGATATTTTAGTTATATGATTGCCATGATTATGATGTTATGACATGCCATGTTATTTTAGTTAGATGATTATCATGATTATAATGTTATGACATGCCATGTTATTTTAGTTGCCAGGCCAACGATGTCAACGGCTGCAGTATGACGACTTAGAACCTCCAGAACAGCCTAGTTAGGGATGCCAAACGCTCCCCGTAGAGCACAAAGGTCGCATAAAAGGCGATCAACTCCCAAGTTGGACTGCTAAAACGTGGCGGCTTCTCTCCAGCAGTGGACTGCACCCCCTTGGAGATCACCAGAAGTCCCCTCAAGGTGAACGAGAAGGTCTTTCTTAAGGTTAGAGCAAGGAACACTCTTAGGGGCCATTGGAAACAAGCAGAAAGTAGAAGTCGGGAATGGTTAATAGAGAGGAAGGAAGGAATTCGAAGAAGAAGATGAGAAGGGACACGGAGACAACGAGTACTTGAGAAGAAAGTAGAGGAAAGTGGAAAATAAGGGGGGATTTGCCGGTTGGGATGAACAAACCATGAAGTGAGAGGGGCTGTCAGAAGCAAAACAACAGGAGCAAATCCCGAGATTCATGTTGCACGCAATAATGATGGAGATAAACCGTCACACACACCTCGACTATGGAAGGAAAATGGATTGAGTGCATACATGGCATGAACCAGTTAGGTAATCATGTGCGAGGCAAGATTCCCAATTGCCTCCAACATCATATATATTGAGTTCCATCGAGTTGGTACATTAAGAGATAACATTTTCTTATAATCAATTTTTTTTTTTTTGCACATCTTTTTAATTTATCTAGTCTTGCAAGGGAGGAGGGCACATAGCTAATCACATTTAGAACCATTGTGATGGCATTATTATAATCTCTCAAACTCTCATTCACAACAAGTTTCAAAATATGATTACAACTCATGTTCATATATTTCCCCCTTAACACATTCCTTGTAAAAAAATTGTCTCAAATATTCAATTGCAAGATCATTTGAGCTTGCATTATAAAAAATTACTATAAATATTCTCTCAATGCCTCAATCAATGAGGCACGATTCAACATACCTCCCATAGCCTCCACTCGATGATTAGGAATTAAACAAAAATTAAGAATTTTTTTGTGCAATTTCCAATTCCTATCAATGAACTTTACTGTTAGATACATATAATTAAGATTTTGTAGTGATGTCCATGTATGGATAGTCAATGAAATCCTCATGCACCCCACCTTTAAACAACTTTATGAAATTTCTTTTTCTAATGCAAATAACTTCATACAATCTCTTGCAATAGTGACACGACATGACACTTTAAATAGAGGCTCAAGAGACCAACACACATTTTTAGACCTTTGCCCTTCAATAACTCTAAATGGCAACTTATCTTGAATTACCATCTCTGCAACCACCAACCTTACAGTCTCTTCACTATACTTATGAGTTACAAAGGTCCTCATCATACTACCAACACTATCTTCAACCTCATTCTCAGGGTGTTGCCTCACCCTCAATATTTTTTTATACCTATCAAATGGTCCACATTTATGAAGATTTTTGGGAAATGCAGGCAAATATTTTTGCATGGTTGAAGTCTCGTACCTCTTTGAGTGGTAAGCATACATCTTGCCACAATAGTTACACTTCACCTTAGGCTCATCCATGTGACAACCAAGACCTTCTTAAAATGGTCCTAAACAAATGACAGATCATTCCTCTTCCGTTTCTTAGGAAGTGGATAAATACTATGGGTAGAGGCACTTAAGGGTCCTGATGTTTGGGTATCTTTCAAATCATCTCCCAAGTTTGTGGTCTGTTGATTTGAGTTAACATTAATTGGAGTTGACGAATAATCCATTTAACATGTGAAATACAAAAATAATTACAAAACACAAAAACAAAACTAGAAATAAAACAAAATACATATACCAAACTCAAACATAAAAACCATAATTATACAGCAGCTAGTTTGTAATATGGTAAATATCACAAGCCTAAAAGTGTGTTTTGATGCACGAGTTATACGAGTTTATCTAAGGTATGCTTTTATGGATGACTACGTTCAGTATCCAAACAAAATGAAGTTATTTTGCTAGAAGTCATTTGAGATTTTTCATCTTTTTTCATTATTGTATACCGAAAAGACTGATCACTAATGCTCGGCAGAGGAGAGAAAAAATCATTTTCTCTCTGCAGCCACCCTTCCTCTCTTTTTTATGCCTTTTTCCCCCTCTCTTCATTTCTACTCATGTGCATACTCTCTTATTATCCATCAATGTGCAAAATTAAAGGGAAAAATCACATTCTAGAATACTAAAATTTATCAAAAAATTATTTTTGTTCTTTATTTACTTTGATAGTCAAAATTGAAAAATACACCATTTAAAAGGCAACTAAAAGGTGTAATGTATAAATTTTAAAAATTTACATTAAATTTTAATGTTAATTAGATGATGTTTCTAACAATAAATAATTAGATGTTGTTTATTAAGATTAATAACAATAAAAATCATATCCCAATAATTATTTTTATTTCTGATATAATTATTGCCATCAACTTAAAATAAATCAAGTTATGAAAATTAAGTTGCGGAAATATAGTTTAAGATGATAAGTTTGGATTAGCAAAACAAATTTAAAATTATTTTTTAAATGTTTAATCCACCATTATAATTATTTTGAGTACTTATAAAATAATATGTAAAAAATTTCCATCTAATATTTTAAAATGAGAATGTTGAAATTCAAAATAGATAATTGCTATTTTTTGGTAAATTCGAATTAAATAAATTTTAGGACAAAAAAAAAGTGGGGAATTAATTTTTAAATGCCTTGGGGGAATTTTCGAACATTATTTGTGTTTTATTAGGAAAATCTATAAATAAAATAAATATTCCATCACTACAACAACAAATAAATCATTGATGAGACCCACTACCTTTTTAACTTTTCATTAAAAAAATAAACATATTCTGACCTATTTTATATATATTCAAACACAGCTCCACAAAATCTACTCAAACATCTTAACTCACTACTATTTACAGATCATTTGAGATTACCTCAAATTGAAACACAACCTAAGACTCTAAAATCTACATTCTAGTTCCCTCATTTTTCTACAATCCACATCAAATCAACGTCACAACAAAATCACAATAACATATTCATGAACAATAATCTAATTTTAAAATTTTTTAATGCAGAAAAGTACACTAAACCAAACATGTAGCTCACTCATAATGGGAAATAGGCTCTTGATTCTTGTTCATGACCCAAAACATTTGCTCCAAAAATTTTGTAATGCCTATATATACACACAAACAAAAAAGTTAGACATCAAATAATAGGGAACATACATATCAGAATTAAGGAAAATAAAGTTTGGCACTTACCGATTATGGGGAAACTGACAAGTGATGTTGATGACAAGACGTGTGAGAGAGACTAAGAGAGAGATGGTGTCGGGGCAAGGTAATCACCGGTGGACTGCCAGATCGAGCGGAGGGAGAGCCCAAAGTGAGAGAATTGTAAGAGCATTGGCATTGGCTTCATCAAAGTCATTTTCAAAATTTGATGAAAAAGTACAAGTTTTCCATAAATCCAAACCTTCCTATCTATAATTCCATATTGGATTAGCCATTTGATTCATCAAAATAATAATATAATATTATTATTTTAATAATAATATAATTTTTTTTTCATATTTTACAATTATATGGATATATATTTATATGGATATATATATTTTTGCTTTTTATTAACTTATATGAATATATATATTTATTTTTATTAACTTATATGAATATATATATATAGTTAATGAATTAAAATGCAGTAAAATATTCATTTGATGAGTGTACAGTAGCCCTTCATATTTGAAGGAAATGGGGCAAACACTGTAGCTCAAAGTTACCTATTTATGGGTTTGACTAATCCAATGAAGCCCTTTTTTCACATATTCATCTATTTTTGCATTTGGCTTGACTTTTGATGAAGCCAATGTCAATGCTCTAAGAGATGAGAGAGAGAGAGAAAGATAGCATCAATGTGAAGACTAAAGAAGACGAAAGGGAGAGCCCTAACCAAAACGATGCGGTTTGGTTTATTAAACCAAATGGGATCATTTATACTATTATTTTTTTCTAAGGCATACTAATAAAATGACACCGTTTTGTAAGAATGGAATAAAAAAAATATAAATATATATAATGGGCTGGTTCACCAATTATGTGGGGTATTTGGCTTAAATGGAATGATAAGAGCTTTGAAGATAGGAGCGTTCTTAGAATGAACTTAGAAATCTCTGTTTACACACTTCATTTATTTGGTTTTCTACTATTGTATTCAATGGAACTAGTGTCCATGACTTTCTTGTATCATTTTCTAGTTCCTAAAATGTGAGTGGGTGTTTTATTTTGTATAATTCTAGGATAACCCCTATTCTTATGTTTCAATAAAATTTTATTTTACCCATAAAAATTTTCATTTTTTTTAGATTTGGTCCTTTACATAAGTAGTAAAGTTGGGCGGAGTGACTTGCATGTTTGGAAGGTGCTTTCTGTTATAGGTGTCAACTTGCTACGTGTGCAACAGTGGATATGGAAGTGGACGATGGGAATGAGAGAACAGAAACTTCTGCTGAAGGGGAACCAAGTATACGTGGAGTTGAAACAGATCAAGAACCTTATGAGGGTATGCCTTTTGAATCAGAAGAAGCTGCTAGAGCATTCTATGATGAGTATGCAAAACGGGTAGGATTTGTAACCCGTGTATTGTCATCCAGAAAGTCTGAGCGTGATAGGTCAATTATCTCCCGTGGACTTGGATGCACTGGGCGTTCTGTTAATCGAAAGCGAGGTGGGCAGCAGGAAGTTTGCACAGCAACGATTTTGCTGAAGAGAGAGAAGCCTGGGAGATGGGTGGTTAGGAAATTTGTGAGGGACCATAATCATCCGTTGGTGGGTCAATTTCGAAAGACTCGTCGGACACTTGTAAGCTTGTTTTGCTTTGAGCAATCCCTTGTAAGTTCTTTATATCTTTTGTTTATATGGATGGTTCTTTTTGAGCTTATATGAACTGTAATGTGATTTTGATGGATACTATGACATAGATCTTTTTTTTTTATTACTAAATATAGATTTTATTCATTCTAACAGAACATAGGCAAAACCCTGTGAAATGGAGACTTTGTCATTGATTTTGCCTCTGCAGAGGTTCTTGTTCTATTCAGGGGAACCATTCTTCCTCAATGATTTCTTTGGTATCTTGTTTTTCTTCGTTTGTTATAAAAAAGTACCTTTCTGGCCTGTTGAGGTATCTGCTTATTTATGTCTTGATTTCTCTTCCAACATGAGATAATTCTTCAGTATCCAGAGTCGTTTCTTTTCTGCTGATGGTAAATCTGCCCTCCCTGCTCAATCTAGGGCTGACAGCCATTGAGCTGGCGGGCATATACATCTATGTCTAAGGTGAAAATCTTCCTGAGAAAGACATCTTCAGCATGCTCTATACATGTCGGAGTCTCTCTTCCTTAAAAAACTCATATTAGCTTATCTCCGTTTCTCTCTTCTTTCTTTTAATGTAACTCATTTTTCCTGCCCCTCTCCCCTTTTCTCTTATGTTCTTACCATTGTCCTAACAAGACTGACCTGGAAATAACTAAGTCAAAGAAACCAACTTAGCCTTTACCTTTCTGTTGCTTGATGCATTTTGTTCATGTTTCTTTGGAAAATCTAAAGAGATGTCTGGCAATGATCTTTTAGAAGTTCTAAGAAGCTCTCTGTAATTTGTATTTTCAGCCTTTTACATACCAAAGTAAAAACAACTTCTTGTTCTATCCTTTTTCATTACATGTATAAGAAGATTTTGCTGAGCTTCTGTCCCTACTTAGATGGTTTTGGAAGAAATGTTGATTTTTCTTGTTAATGACAATGACATATTGGCCATTCCAATAGGTTCATACCATTTTAAGATGTAGCCAAGAAGATATTTATCAAAACCCCTCAAAAAGAAGGGAAGGATATTTATCCAAACCCCTCAAAAAGACGGGAAGAAAAATATAAATTAAATTGATACCTTTTTCAATCACCTGCTTGGTGCTGGGACTCGTTCCCTTTTCTCGTTCTTTTTCTTGTTCCTGTTCAATTATCTACGCTGTTTTTAGTAAGTTAAACCTGCTAAAGATTAATGATTATATTGAGATTTTCTGAATCCTATGGGTTTAGATGGTGATCTTCTTGTGCACTGATGTGCTCAATTCATTTATTCTACTTCCATCCACTTAATGTGTCTTTTTTTGTAAATCTATTTTTTAGGATGAGAAGGATAAGAAAATTCTGGAATTAACGGCAGAACTGCGGGTTAAGAAGCGGTTAAGTGCAGCATATCGAGAACAGCTACTTGCTTTTATGAAGGATGTTGAAGGCCATAATGAACACCTATCAACTAAAGTTCAATTAGTTTTGGACAATCTAAGTGAGTTTGAAGCTAAAAAGAAAGAGGTTTCAGACCATAGATAACTTCCGAGTATAGAGTGAGTACCATCTCTTTATATTGTTAGTCATTCATGTTTGTTTGCTTTCATTTATTTGGTCTCATTTTGGTTTACTTGAGGATTCTGTTTTCCAAAATTTGAAATTGGGCACTAAGGCCTTGTTTGGATAGCTATCTCAACCCATCTCATTCCATCTCCTTCCCAAACATCACTCAAACACACACCTTTCAAGTCTTCAACTTTTTCATCTAATCATTACAACTTTCCCAAACTTCCAAACAAAACACAAAACAATTCAAAATTTTCAAATCCCAAAACAAAAATGATATTGAAAATTATATTCTAATAATATTTTAGCTTTATAATATTTTTATTAAATTTTTTCTCTCCTTTCCCGAAACCCAATAAACTTTTTAACTCAAACCATTTCACTACTATTCACAAAACCATTTCACTATATTCACAGATTTCTTATCTCATCTCAACATCCAAACGAGGCCTAAATCTTTGAATAATTCATTCATGGAAATTGACTATTTTTTTGTTTGTGGTCAACCTGCCACATTATCTTTCTTTCTTAGATATTGGGGTCAGCTGATTTATATTTTATACTAATTTATATTTCATCCTATAATATATAATTAACTATAAAGGTGGTTGGGTTTCTGGCTGTAATGGTTCAGTGGATAACGGAATCATTACCACCCCAAGATTCTCTATCAATATAAATAGGGAGCTCATTGGATATTTCTCAGGAAGGAGGGGTCTTTGTTAAGGGGACCTCTTTCCCCTTATATTTTTTCCTGATAACAAAAATTTGTTTTCCTGGTCATGGAGACTTTCTTGGGTTTGTTGGATGCCAAAATTCAGGAAGGGCAATTTTAATAACATTCACGGTGTAAGAAAGATAGAAGAATTTACCACCTTTGCTTTGCTGGCTATCTCCTCGTCTTTTGCAAAGAAGACAGATGTTCAGTACAAGGATTGCCTGATCAGTTTTGAGGAGTTCTCTGGTCTTTCTCCCAACCTGAGAAAGAACAGTTTATTATTGTGGTGTTGACAGCACTACTAAGGATCTCTTCCCATGAGGGTGTGTAGAAAATATTGGACACAAAGCACTAATACAGACAGTTGACTCACTGTGCTAGATGATGCTGGAATGTTTGGCTTATTAGGAAAAAGTACGTTTATGAGGGATTGTTGCCAAAATAAGGATGTTAAGGTGGATATCATGGTGAATAAGACAAGGAATACATCTGATCGAAGGTAGGGATAACTCCTGTTGATGAAGAGACAAGGGAGATGGTTTGGGCATGTGCAGTGGACATTGATTAATATGCTGCTGAAAAAAAAGTGATTCAATTCATGCCAGCAAAGTGAAAAGAAGTAAATTGAGGCCTAAAGTGAAAGGGGTAAATTGAGGCCTAAAGTGAAAGGGGTAGAAGTTTTGAGGAAACAAAGAATATGCTTTTGGATAGAATGGCAGAAAACAATATTTATGCCAGGCCTAAATATTTGACAAGAATCATATAGCCAATCCTAATTTATTTTGGATTAAAGTTTAGTTGAGTACAAAGCCTCAGCACGTGGAAATCTGATGGAAATTGAATGACTACACAGTCTTTACATGGGAATGTCACTGCATCATTTCACCACCTTTGTTTGTAAGGATGGCTACTGATTCTTATGATTGATTTTGATCTGATATATTGCTATTGAGATGGTGGCGGAAAGTTCTGTTCACATAAGAGCTCAAAGTTGCCAAGTTCTTTACTTCATTTCAGCACTCAAAATAAATACTCCAAGCTATGCTCTACTATGTTGAGGTAGTTAATTTTGAACTCATATTAACTGAAATTTTATTGGACAAACCTTTTTTTGATAAGTAACAGAAATTTTATTCATGACAATGGGCATCGCCGAAGTAATTGTAAACTTAAGAGCTCCCTCACCACACCAGAAATTTGATGTATCTAGTGAAGACCGCCTGTCCTTTTAGGATATTCTTCCACAACACTACACCATGTGGCCTCTTTACTTTGATAGAGCACCACTCACCCCAAACACCACCATACTTGGAATCCACTACAACTTCCATTGAGTTTCCTTTTCCAGTTGATATTGCCACAACCATTTCCCAAGTAGAGCCTGATTGGACACCAGAAAATCTCAGATACCAAAACCTACCACATAAATTGGTGAGCAAACCTTAGTATAATTTACTAGGTGAAATTTGAATTCTTCATCCATCCCACTCCATAGAAAATCCCATCATAGCTTACTTATCAAAAACAAAAATCCCATTGTAGCTTGTCTATATGTTTGGCCATGATATTATGAAGAGGTAGAGAGACAAGAAATAAGTAGGAAAATTGGAGAGTGTGCTCTTAATCATGGTGATCCGGCCACCTTTAACAAATACATCCTCTTCCAACTTGCCAATATGCCACCCTTAAGGTCGGTCATTCTTTAATGCTTTATTTTCCCATCAAGGTGAACCTTAAAGTCAGAATTGGTACCCGTGGAGGTGGTGTGTAGCATCAATAGCTTGGCAAGTTTGTTGGGCTGTAAAATTGCTTGTTTACCCCTAAAATATTTGTGTCTTTCATTGGGGGCGCCTGTAAAGGCTTTTGCTATTTGGAATGGGGTTGTTGAGAAAGTTGAGAAAAGGTTGACTGGTTGGAAGCAACTATATATATCTAAATGGGGTAGGTAGACTTACTCTTGTTAAGATTACCTTTCTAATCTCCCCACTTATTTTCTATCATTGTTTCCATTGCCTACAGGGGTGGCCAATCGGATTGAGAAGTTGATTTGTGCTTTTTTATGGGGTGGCATGGGAGAGGAAACTAAATTCCATCTTGTAAGTTGGAATAAAGTTTGTTCTCCTATTTCGGTTGGAGGGTTAGGGGTTTGTAATTTGAGGATCTTTAATAAGGTTTTATTGGGGAAGTGGCTATGGAGATATCAATTGAAAGGGCTGGGAGAGTTTTGTTAGTCATTTCCATGTATGATAGCTAAGTTTCCATCAATACTGCAAAAAGGGATTGCTGCCAACAACTCCAAAACTGTCTCCAAGGCTGAACTTCTTGTCAACTGGGGATACCAATGGTTAAAACCTGTTTATAAAATAATTGGACACCTAGCATGTCCAATTTGATGGGAATATTAATTTCTTCATGCTATGATGGCATGCCATGTTTTTATATCACACCATAATTTCTTTGTGTTATTATGTCTAGCTATAATTTTATATGCTTTGTGTATCATATAAATTTTATAAGACAAGTCATGTGAGTAATGAATGAAGCTTTAAAGAATGGCCATGAGAGATGCGTTGCATTAATGTAAAGGTTAGAGTGAGTGTGCAAGCCACACAGAATCAATAGTAAAGGTGTGGTACACCAAAGATATGCTAGAAGCAATTAAGTGGTCATTGTCATGATCACTGGCAATGGGACTGGAGATAACTTAGTTATAAGCAATGAAGCGGTCACCCTTATGGTCACATGCAGTGGTTCGGTGCACAAAAGTAAAGTATGTTGGCCATAAAGTGAAAGGCAAGTTTAATATGTTATGAGAAGAAGATGTTTGTTGTTTATTTATTCTTGAAACATGTGTGTTTAGTTATGATTAGAATTGCATGCTTATTTGTTGAATGTTCTGTGAGCTCCTTTATATGTTTGTTCTATGGTTGTTGAGTATTCCACATGCTATGAAAGAGCAAGTATACAAGAAAATTTCCAAGGAAAAACCCTAAGAATATGATGTTTTATTTACTGAGTTTTCAACTCACTTTTGTTTGCTTGCATGTCCCAGGTGCTGCTGTGGCTGAGGAACAAGCGGGCTAGGCTTAGACCTGTGTTGAAGATTAATCACGAACTCAGACTTAGATAATATCACACAGTTGTCAGATACCCTCTGTTAAGACATGATTATGCTATATGTTTTATTTATAATTTCAATAAAATGTGGCAATGTTTATTTATGTTGGATCTCTTACTTGGTGCAAGTTATTTGTTTTAGTAGCATTCCTAACCCTACAGGAAGGGGGTGTTGGACAAGGTGCACCTAGTTGTCAAAGATCAGGCTTGGGAGGAGCTGTAAACTGTCACATCTTGAGTTTGATTTTGTTCTAGAAGTTCGCCTGGATTGCCTAATACACGGTTATGGCAGGTAGAGTTGTTTACCTGGAGTTTGCACCCCAATGGTGGGTCCGAAGCACCCTGCATATTAGTGAGGTTTCATGTCATTAAAAAAAAAGGCCATGGATTCTTGTGTTCTAGAAAGAGTAGTTTGATAGCCAGCTAAGCAAATATCTGTGGCAAATGAATCTGTCTTGCTTAATGTGGTGAGCGTGGAGAGAAAGAAACAATTTTAGTTTCTGAGAGGGGGAAGATTCTTAAGTCTTCAACTTTCAATACTCTCTGAGTCTCTATACCACTTAATGGTTGTCCCAGAATCTGATTGTTCTACTTCTAGATTTTCAAGACTATTTTTTGGATGTCTTACATTTTCTGTATAATTTGTGTGTAATTGGATAAGGTCCTTTTTGCTTATCAATAAAAATTTGACATGCTCAAAAAATTACTTCAGGGGTTTCTTTGCAATATGGAGGGAGATGCATGGAAATATGAAAACAATATTTGGGGGTCTCTTTCGCAATTTGGAAACCTATTCAGCTATAGAACTTCCATCTCGTACTACTACATGTGCTGGAATCGGAAAGTAGAACCAGCTTTTATGTCAAATTCAGCTTAGGAGCCAGCTCATTCTTGTGTTTTAGACCTCTTGGTTTAATAAGGCCACTCTTTAGGCAGGGGAACAAAGTTGGAAGAGAAGGAAGAAAAGGGAATGGATTTTTATTGGGAGGGCAGGGTTGAGGCTGGAAGAGAGAGTTATAGAGTGCGGGGATGATTTCGGCCCTTGGTAAGTGATTTTATTCCGTGGCTCTCTCTTGTTTCACATGACTTCCACTCCTTATGTTCTTCTGTATTTGGCCTTTTTGTCCGTGAATTAATTAAGTTAGCTGTGTTCAGAAATAGAAACTCAGTTTGTATCTCAGGAATTCTGATTGTTGAAGTCTAATTTTCCTTCTGATTCAACTTATAAAAAAATAATTAAAAATCATTCTGCATCAGTTTTTATCTCTGAAAAAAAGATTAAAAATTTGAAACTTCCCTTAAATCACTTATAAAGCTTACTTGCACCTAATAAGTTTTACATATGGTAACAGAGCCATTAACTATGTGAAACTGGAACACTGTATAACAAGACCTGTATGAAGACAAAGAATTTAAGAGGGGTTTTTTAACACCCAATCCCACAAAGAATGAGTTGGTTATAAAGATAGTCATGGATGTGAAACGATTCTAGGGAAGCTTTAAGCTTTAAATTGACTAATATCCTTTTGAGGTCATGGTCCAAGCACACAGGATCATGCTAAATTTAGACCTACATTGTAGTGAACGACCTTGAAATTTGTTTATATGCAGTTGAATTCATAACCTAGGTTTCTGTAATCTGATTAATCATTGTGAATCATTGAATCCGTGGGTAGATAAATTCACTTCATCTGCTCTTGATTTTTTTTTTTTTTTTGGATGTCGGGGAACCTTTCCAAGGCAGGGTCCTTTGGACTCACTTCTGCAGAGTAAACCCCGGTCCCGTGCACCGCACCCTCGGAAGTTTTCCTACACTGAACTAGTTAAATCGCTGGCTTTTCACTAGGGTGTGTGGCCCCAAAGGATTGTTTGCATCCATAAGATGCTAAACCTTAGACCTTGAAGGGAGGAGTGATACCCCAAGACCAAGGCTTTCATCACTTGGGCCAACCCGGGTTTGCTCTTGAATTGCAATTATCAACTTTTAAGTTTTTAGATGCTCTTTGTTTTGGCATAGCTCAAATGATTTTTTGTTTTGTCAAAGCTATTAGTTATTCATGATTTGTATCCCAATTCAAGGTGAATGTAGTAAACTCACCCACAGGTTCAAATATTTATTCCATCTAAATATTTTGTTTTGGTTCTGCGCCTTAGATTCAAATGTGAGCCTAATGAATTCATGCTTTGTTAATTTATATATTAAGATGCGAAATGCTTTAGCCACAAAAAAATCTCATTCAAATGTGATTCATTAGATAATAAAGTTACTTTTATTATAAAATAGATTCAATATATCATATGAAACCATATCAGTTTGTAGGTTTACTTTTGTGAAATCACTTTTTGGTTGTATCACATCTCAATTAAGATTCTGATGCACTATTATATCCTATTAGCTGAGCCTTTGAAGATATTATTGTTACATATGAACTATTGGTTTAGACCTTTGTATCTGGGCATCTTGAAAGTGTATTTGGCTTAGTTTGAGTACAGACGGATATATTTGGCCTCACTAGAAATTCAAAACAGAAATTTGGGAATTGTTGCCTCATCAAAAATAGCGATTGGGCACGACTTCCTCATCTGAAATGGTAACGAGGGTATATGGATTTTGCCCTTTGGATAGAGTTGGACCCATTGGAATTGACCATGAGGATTGAGCCTTGGTTGAATTATTAAAGTTGTATCATTATCACCCTGATTGCTTTGTAATTTTTTCATTGGGCTGTGATAATTTTATTAAGGTTCGGTTTAGATAGTGAGTTGAGATGAAAGTTGAAAGTTGAATAAAATATTGTTAAAATATTATTTTTTAATATTATTATTGTTATGAGATTTGAAAAAGTTGAATTGTTTATTATATTTTGTGTGAGAATTTGATAAAATTATAATGATGAAGGGAGGGTGGCTGTAATTATATTGGTGTCACACTTGCGTATAGGCTAGGATTTACATTAGTCATTCAGCTTGCTTGTGAACAAAGGGTTTTCCATGAGAAAGTGATTTCCTCAACTTTAAAGGGAATGAAAATTGCGACAAGGTTTGGTTCTAGTTTTCGCTGAAATTGGATCAATGTGAGCTACACAGCCTACACAACACATCCAACAAGTATAGGCTGTATAGCAGAAATTGGAGTCACAAAAGAACTAGAATTGACTTGAAAACATCCGTTCCGGTCTTCAAAAACAAACAATTTTGGGCCTTTTGGCAAATATTTTGTCCCGGATAATGGTAGAAAAACATTTTTACCAACAAAACAACAAAAACAATATTTTATAAAAAAAAAATTTACAAATTCACATAACTTATTATGATACGTTAAATTATGAAATATCTTATTATATAAAATAGACCTGACGTATTATATTAATTTATGTCAATTTGTAAACTTGCTTTTACAAGATCATTTCTTTCTGTTCAAAATTGTTGGGAGAAAAAAAAACCTTGGGCACCCCTTGTACTTACCACATTGGAGGATGCATCCCACAATGGTGGGTGAATAGGTGAGATCTCCAACGTGTGGTGAAAGAGAGCATTGCTACTTATAAGCTCTATACACCACATACCTCACTTTTTTTATTTTTTAAAATATTTTTTATTTTTATTTTTTGAATTTATTCTTTTTAAACTAATTCAATTTTTCTATTCATTATTCATATACCACATATTTGATAAAAGAAAAAAAATTAAAAAAAATGGATGGTGTGTGATGTATGGGTTTATATTTAGAATTTTTTGGTGAAAGATCCCCTAATGACACTATTGTGACAAATGGGGTGATTTATAAATAAAAATAAAAATATCCAAAAGAATAAAAGAAACTTCTCACAAAGTATCAATAATATTTTAGAGAAATAAAATATACAAGTAGATCTCATTATGAAAGTGTGAAAATTTCATTTTTTTCTTGATGAGGCCAATATTTTTACACAAGGTTTGTGTAAGACGTGAACATTTAAGATGTGCACCTAACATTACTTAATATTTTATAAGAATAGTGCTACATATATAAAAAGAGTACAAAAAAATATTTATAAACAAACGTGGTTTCATATTATCCTCTAGATCTACTTTATATTAAATAATTTTATAATCTGACGTACTCCATCAAGTCACATCAATTTATAATTTTATTTTTATCTAATTTATTTATATTTAAAGTATTTCTCTTTTACAAGTGGTACATGTTGCTTTGATCTTTTGAAAAGTAGTACTTATCGTTTAAAAGGTTTCAAAGTACTAACCATAATTGGAACATGTCAAATAGGTCCCTTCGTTAGGATTCGTCAGTCTCCTGATGGAAAAGATGGAAAATGCTAATGTAACCGTTGACTCCCGCGTTTGCATTAATGAGAAGACGACGCGTCGACTCCCACGGTTCCCCCCTCCCCCGGGGCCATGCGGTGAGTTTTGCAGATGAAATTATATAATGAAATATGATACTATGCTCATTGAGTTTACTCTCTCAATTTGAAAGTTCATGTATTTTATTTTACTAAGCTAGGAGCACACCAAGTGGGCAAACTTAGGTGTGCTCAAACTTAGGTGGCATAGTAGATAATATTACATTTAGTCGTAGAGTGCACAAGCACAATACTATCACTTTGAAATAGAGTAAAATCCACTATTAAAAACTTAATTTAATTTTTTATATACAGATAATGTATTTATTTACTTTTTTCAAAATAATTACAAAGTACTTATTCACTCACAACTGCAACTACCATTTCTCTAAATGTATATCCCCAGCACAGCTTGCGTACAATAACACTTGGATAGCCACAAAAATGGGGGGAGATGAAAGAAAGTCTGCAATTGGTGAAAGAGCCTTATCGAGAGAACATGAGTTTATATTTTAAATTGGACTGTAGAAACGTCGCAGCGGTTCATTCGTTACATATATATGTACCGTAAATAAATGAAGCAAAATTTGTAGTGCCAACAGCACCTTTAGGTCAGTCAGTCTCTCCATCAGCAGTAAATGTGAAAAAAGGAAGGTGCCAACATACAAATCATGGAAAATGTTGATGACATCATAGCAATCTATTTCTTAATCATTCATATAATTTTCTTATAATATAACTATAATTTCGATACCAAGTAATTGTTGATGATGACTTATACCCCAGGAATAGGGAACTGGATTGTAAGAGCTTCAACCCTCCTGCGCAGGTCTGACACCTTGTCCATTAAAGAAAAGTCAGGGGTTGCTACAAACTTCATGAAATCTTGGAGCTTTGATCCAGAGACTAATCTCTTAGCTTCAAGAGTTATCTGCACACCCTCATGAATGAAGTCTGCAACTTCTGCAAATTCTTTTTCTGTGAATCCTCTGGTTGTCATAGCAGGTGATCCGATGCGAATGCCACCCGGCACTAGTGCACTCTTATCACCTTTGTTATTAAGCATTGGCATGAGTAAGTTCAACAAGAAAGAAACAGGTCAATTCAAATAGAATATGACAAGGCTGCAAAAGCAAGACTCACCAGGCACTGAGTTTTTATTTAAAGTAATAGATGCCAAGTCAAGAATCTTCTCAGCCCGAGCACCATCAATTCCCTGTTCATAAATGGAGTCTTAAATCCCACTAATAATGTTAATAGCAAAAACAGGCTCCACTCTCAAATATCTTGCTCCTAAAGAGTTGAACTGATAATCACAAAACTTATTTCTACATTTAGCAAATCAGATAGGTTTTTAGATCAAAGAGAGAGCAACTGAAAACATATTTTGCTAAATGGCAATAAGAAGCCAACGCTTCTTCTTTTTCCTACCAAAGACAACACAAAAACAGTACTGGGGTCATAAACAATCTAGAGCGATGGCTGCTAGAAAACTTGCAAGATATACAATTTCCTTCCCAATATATACACGTTACAGCCTTATTTGTTACTAGAGTAGTTAGCCAACAATGTTCATAAGCAGTACAACTTCTTGGTGAGTTCACAGGTCCACAATTTGCTCTTTCAGAAAAAAAAAAGGTCTACATTTGCTGGGTAAAAAAGTCCATTATCAAGGGAAAAACTAAAAAAATAAATAAAAGATGACATGAGGGGCGCCAGAAACTTACCAATGGCCTTAGATCAACAAGAACCAGGTGATTATCACTCCCACCAGAAACCAACTTATATCCTAATTCAATCAATCGGCTAGCAAGAGCTCCACAATTAGAGACCACCTACAAGATAGTAATTATGCTAAATTATCATCATTATGGCATACCTTGTAACAAGTTAGGATCTTTAAGGAATGTGTAGTACCTTGTTCTGGTAAGCCTTAAACTCAGGGGACTGTGCGTGCTTCAAGCAGACTGCAAGTCCTCCAATTGTGTGGTTATGAGGACCTCCCTGCATAGATAATTTTGTCATCTAATACCACACAACTTAAAAAAATTTAAAGAACCTAAACATGGAACACCACGGAAGTGACAACAATAACGGCAACGGTAAAGAAGTCCAACTGACCTGTAGACCTGGAAAAACAGCATTATTGATGGCAGATTCTAAATCAACTCCAAGAACAGGATCCTTTTTGAAGAAGATCATGCCACCTCTTGGGCCTCTCAAAGACTAGAGAGAGATGTCAAAATTTATAAGGTTGTGCATACGTAGATTGCAAGAACGATATAATATGCGTTTCAGAGGATTGATGACATTTTTAACAGTCTAATGTCCCATAAACTCTCTTAATTGCACCAAAAGGCAAACAAAACCAATGACCTAATGATGTGTGAACAATATTTTAGAGCAGTAAAATTGGAAAAAATTGGCTCATACTTTGTGTGTTGTGGTGGTCACAATGTCACAATACTCAAAAGGATCAGCAACAACAGATGCAGCAACAAGTCCACTGATGTGAGCCATATCCATCATGAGAAAAGCACCAACAGCATCTGCAATCTTCACAACTCAGAATCAAACTTGATCAGTAAGTATGAATTTCTAGAAAGGAGAAATTGTTTAGACACAATAAAAGCTATGGTGGTAAGCAGATATCATTGCGACCTTTCTCATGCGGGGATAGTCAAAATCCCGGGGATAAGCACTAGCACCAGCAATGATGAGTTTTGGTCGAAAGAGAATAGCTGTTTTCTCCAGCATGTCATAATCAACAAGACCTGTTTGATATTTTTAAAAATTAGATTTAATCCCCCATCCCTCAAAAGAAAAAGATTAAAGCATCCATAGAAATTTGATAAAAGAATTGCAGCACCTGTAGATTCATCAAGTCGATAAGGCATAGACTCAAAATAAATTGATGTGCCTGACACCCGTCTTTTAGGAGTCATGAATCCATGAGACAAATGTCCCCCATGGGGTAAGTCCAAACCCTAAATTACAAGTAAAAATTAGTAAATAGATGCATTCCAAGAAGTGAATACAATCAACAAAACCAAAAGTTTAGTGTGAAAAACAACTTACCATTAAACGATCATGTGGTTTTAATATTGCTGTGTAAACCTCAAAGTTAGCAGGCGAACCAGACAAGGGTTGAACGTTAACACCCCAATTCTTCCCATCTACATGAAAGGCTGCTAAAGCCCTTTGTTGACACAATGTCTCAAGCTCATCTATGTACTCATTGCCACCATAGTACCTAAGGTATATAATAAACCTATTAGACACACATAAAACACACTGGGACACACACACAAAGACACAAATTGAACCACTTATCCACAAATTACCTAAATTTACCTTTTACCAGGTAGTCCTTCTGAGTACTTGTTTGTTAGGCATGAGCCAACTGCTTCCATCACTGCTCGAGATGTAAAATTCTCGGATGCAATAAGCTCAAGGCTTCTGAACTGCCTTCCCTTCTCCTTGTCAATGATTGCACGAACTTCAGGATCTGCTTCACTCAAGCCATGGTCTTCAAAGCTATTTCCACTACCTATATTTCATAACATGCAATTCCATGCATAATGAACAGTGTAATATTTACTGTCAACTATAATATGCTTCTAATCAAACAGAATACATTGTGTGACACTAGTTTTACCAGAATCTACCATTCTGCCAATAATTAGTGGCTATCAGTAACCTATAGATATGTGCATGCTAATGGCATCACATCCTTACAAGAAGATGGTCATTCTTGCCTATGCAGACAACAAAAACAGGTACTTAAGAATAACATGCCAAGGCCAATAAGGCCTTGTTTGTTTTTACAACTCCTCTCAACTCATCTCATCCCATCTCATCTAATCATTATAACTTTCCCAAATTCCTACACAAAATAAAATAGCAATTCAACTTTTTCAAATCCCAAAACAAAAATAATATTTAAAAAATGTATTTTAGAAATATTTTATTCAACTTTTAACTTTAATCTCATCTCATCTCATTTGCGAAAACAAATGAGGCCAAAAATATCTTAACCTACATGGTTTTAGCACTAACAAGCATCAGCAATGGTAAACTATTTTTTCTGGGATGGTGTCATTGTTAGATGCATATGGTCGTGAATTCCAAACCTTGACATCTACTACTTAAAAGTACTTTTCCTTAAACAGTCATGGTACCCACAACAACAGAAAGAACCAATTAATCGTAAAATGTAGGCTACCTCCACTTTTAGGGACAGACAGAGTAGAAGGCGACTTTCCAGTAACCAAACTTCCTTCAGTATAAGAAGATCTGCAGGGTTTCACCAAATTGAGTTTTACTTGGTGTGAAAATCCAATAACACCACACCCTTTTGAAGGAAATCTTGATTGCTCAATCCAAATGGGCTGTTGAAGAGAACCCATCAGGGAAGCTCTGGTACAAGCCTGCATCCTAGCCTCTGACACAAGACTTCACAAACTACCTACACGCTACCAATAAAACCAAGGTTAAAAAACATACTCGATGGAAATGCAAGAATATTGGATAGAAGAATCCATTCGAATCAACGAATATAACTATGAACATACACTCATGGGACACTGCGTATTATTCATCCCATGAACAGAGCCATGCAATAAACAAGGTCTGAAATTAGAAAGTCTTTAAGTAAACATTGTGGTATAAAGAAAACTTCAAATAATTTGTAGAATACAGCTACAGCACATGCTGAAACAACAAAAAATAAAGTTTATAGAACCAGTAGACAAAGCACAATTCAAATGTCCATCCTTACAGTCTCAAAATTGTTATAATACGAACCCATAATAAGTCGTTAAATTAGATGGCGGTAAACCACAGATGTTAACCCTCACACCCTTTTTTTTAAGTGGTAAATTGCCCTTCATACCTAAAAATGATTCATTTGAATGCACTTAAAAGACTCACAAAACAACTTAACCATGCATGAAAAGATCCTAAAAAAAAACATAGTCTAATAAAGATGTCTTTGGGTATTTTCTTTCATTAAAATACTGCATAGCATTCATGTGAAGGGTTTCTTAATACATATAAAAGGCTCAAGTCCAGAAGTGTCCATTCTTTCCTTTATTCCACAAAGAATGTATAAATCCTAATTCCACTAAGTGTCTAAATCCTAATGATTTTGGAACTACAGAATGCATACCAAAATAACTCAATATTAACTTCATGGTTTAATTTGAATCAAAGGTCAAACTTTAGAGGTTATTATGTAATTACACAAAAATATAAACATCTTTTATATGACGCAAATTAGCAATTTCAGAAGAATATGAAAAAATGTTTCAAAATTTTAAGCTTCAAAATATCACATTGATACCAAAGGCAAAAAAAACTCTTACTTAAATGACAAGCAGATAGTTAAATTCATGAAGCCATTACAAGCAGATACTTAAATTCATGAATCCAGCACAAGCACATAAATTTTAGGCACCAAAAGACCCTATTCCTTTATCAGTTATTACTGCTAACTTGCAACAAAATCTCAAGCATGAAACACAAATATAATTATTCGCTAAATCTCATAGAATGAGTACGGGTCATGGCTTTATATGGAAATGAGTAAATCTGTTAAATTCCGTTTTCCATGATTCTATCTTATTTGTATCTCAAAACCACAACATACCAGTACATCAATCGCAATTGCAAGAAACACACAGTATCCAGGAATCTCCATGTCACCATATATTATACAAAGTACATCTACCACTGCCTCTCAGCAACAAAATATTAATCAATTAGCACGACAATAACGACTCATACAGCCTTTAAATAACCCAAAAGGCCAAAACTTATAAAATTATTGATAGAAAACCAAAAAAATATAAACACATGAAACGGAATGAATCAAATAGAACTAATAGAAAACCGCACACATGTTGTATAAAACATATGCAAGTTACAAACTGCAGGACCGGTACAATATGATTCGGGAAGAACTTCTTTAAAGCAAAAAAGTAACCCTAATCGCCCAAAGATAACTACCTATGATATGAAAATTTACCTTTAACGTGGAGACGCAAGTGAGAGAGGTAGCTCAGCGTAAAGGCCGGGGGAGAATAGTGAGGAATAGGGGTGTAACGGGTCCCGTTCAGTCTGGTTTTGGTCATTTTTTAGAACCGAACCAGTATACACCTGTTTTGCATTTTCAAAAACTGATATGGCACTAGTTACCCTCCTAAACCGGTACTTCCGATTTTACCAATTCCAGTCCGGTTCAGTCCAGTTTTCCGGTTTATAACTAAACAAGAAATCTGTAATTTATAACTAAACACCTAAATCTGTAACTAATCAGATCAATAAACTGTTCAATAGCTAGCTGTATATATATATATATATATATTAATTAATCAGATCAAAACCCTAAATTAAACAGCTCAATAGCTAGCATCAACATCGATATTTCTACCATTTGAACAGAGCATTGAATATGCAAGAGCTGATATGAACAGAACATTAAACAGATTAATATTAATTAAGCTGAACAGAACCCTAAATTAGTCTAATAAACATTGTAATCACTATTATGGTTCAAACACATCTTACTTACATTAATATCTATGAAATCAGTGTAATGATTCCATGAAACAAAATAAACATCGAAAATTAAAAACGTCGAAAACCCTAAACAATAAACATACCGAGAGGCCACGAAAGGGAGACGTCGGAACTGTCGACGAGGAGGAGCTGTTGACGGCCGCGCAGCGTGGCTGCGTGAGAGAGCGGCTGCGTGTCTGCGTGAGAGAGGGGCTGCGTGCGAGAGGGGAGAGCTGCGTGAGAGTCTGAGAGAGGGGCGAGGAGTGATTGACGGCGAGGATGTTAGGACACCAGCGGCTGGAACCCTAGAAGACGAGAAGAGGTGAAGTGAAGTGATGAAAGTGACGGGGTATGGTCTTTCGAAGTGAACTGAAGTGAAGTAAGGGTGAAGTGGGAACGACGTCGTTGACTGTTATGAAGAACTGCGTTTTGGGGGCTAACTGAAGTGGAGGCTGCCTTTTAAGAAGCTGCTGCAATACACAACGTTTTTATTAAGTGCATGTTTGGGATTGTGGTAGAAAATATTACTTTTAGCTTAAGGCTTATAATTTAGAGCTTAACGTAATAAGCTCTACTATTAAAAAGTTATTTACTGTTTGGGATCCGTATGTCTAAAACACTTTCAAATATATTAGATTTGTTTGGAAACAAATTTAAAAAGTATTTTTTGATGTAGAAATGACACAAAAGGGTATATTCTTGATAGAAATAAAATATTATAATAAAATAACAACGAAAATAGTTTAATAGATTTTTCAGTAATTATAATTGAATGAAAATAATTTCAACCATGTATAAGTGAAAGAGCAATATAATCACGCTCAAGCTAAGGTTTACAAGGTTTCCTATCTCTTCGAGAATCTTTCCAGTCATGTTATTGTCTGCAAATTCTAAATTTATTAGCTCTCTGAGATTCGGTGTTATACAAAAAAAAAAAAAAAGGTTGAAGACAAACTGCCATATGAAAATTTTCAGCTCCATCTGAAAGTTGAAGGCGTGAAGGTTTTCGAAATGAGAGAGAAGAGAGAGAGAGAGAGAGAGAGAGGGGGGGGAAGAGGAGGGGAAAAGTTGTCGTTGTGGTAAAATAGTGAGGATTTTTTCGTAATATACATGTTACGGAAAAATATGACTTATTTTTTGTAAAGTGCTTCTGACAAAAAGCATCACTTTGATGCTTTTGTTGAAACGTACTTTTTTAGCTTTTTTTAATTTAAAAGTACTTTAATATAAAATTACCAAACAGGTAAATTTTATCATTTAAGTACTTTAAACCATTTTAAAACACTTTTTAGACTTTCCACCGCAACCCCAAACAGGCTCTAAGAAAAACTCGAGACAACCGATAGGGGTAAGCGCCGCGTAAGAGGCTGTTGATGTGGAAAAAAAAAATGCAAGTGCATCGTTTTTACCCTATAGCCCACACACACCATTTCAAAGACATCCTCCCTCCTTAGATCTCATTTCCCTTCCTCTTGCTTCTCACTTGAGTCCTCCCCGATCCCCTGCATAGCGCCTCCCTCCCGAAGCCACGTACCTCCCCTCGATGTTGCCGCTTACGGCCTCCCTCAATGTCCAGATGAAAGTCTGAGATCGACACGGAGCCGTCTTCTATTCCTCCTTCCCTCAGTTTTGTCCCTCCCCTCGAAGCCACCTTCGATTCCTCTTTCTTGGTCATCGTACAACACTTCGCCCCTAAATCTTAGTTTTCTACAGTCTACCATCTATTCTAAGTTTTCTTAGCATGCCTCCCCTCAAATCATAGTTTTTTGCAAGATTTGGCATATAGGTTTTACTTCAATTGGTGGGTTTTCAAGGAATTTCAATTCAAAGTTCGAATCTTTTTGTAAATTTGTTGTGGGTTTTGGATCTCGCTGACTTCCTATTGAAATTGTATATGGTTTCTTGATCAGATGTTTTCTTGATTGTTGAATGATCAGATGTTTTTTAATTGAATCGAAGATAATGATTTTTGTGTTGGAGATTGAGTTGGTAGGATTGTAATAAATATAGGAATATGGTATTGGATTCATAGTCTGATTGATTATTCATCTACATTTCAGTTCAAAAGAAAAAAGAACATCTTGGTAAGAAATTGGCTGGGTGACTTCATATTATTTTAGAAGAAGAAGAAGATCCATAGTTTGCAACCAAGTTGAAGGTCTAAAGCTTCTGATGATTGATGAAAAGTTCGAGTTCAAGATCGAATGGAAGAGATCCAAAAGGTTTACAAGAGCTACTCGATAAAATTTGAAAATTGGGTTTGGAGAAATAGTTGAAATGGGTTTTGGGAGACTTGCTTTTATTGTCTTGTGAAAGAATTGCTTTTCGAAGGAAGGATGATTTGTGGTTTCTATAAGAATAGCTTTGGGTTCTCTTTGTTGTTCTAACTACAGATATATTTGTAGAGAAAGAGGACGACATTTGAAGGTCTACTTTTTACCTTTTTATTTATTTTTTATTTTGTTTTTCTTATAAATGCTATGCCACATCCGCTGTTTACATGCCGCTTGCGTAGTGGAGTTTGTACGTAGCATAATTGTTTTATTAATAAATCGTAGCGTCTGTCGCTTTGGGTCTATTGTAAAGAACAATGTTTTGGGATTAAAAACACCAAAACAATGCACTTTATATTTTGTTATTTTCAAGTGTCTGTGACGTTAGTTTATCAGTTCTAGGAGTTAGTTACAGAGTCTATAGTGGATTTCGTATATAAGGTAAACATGATGAAAAAAAGAAGCATATGGAAATTGTTAAGGCTACTCTCTTGTACGGAGGTTTGGAATCACTCGAAGTATTCCATTATCAATAGACATGTGGCTCATTGAAGCTTTTTATTAAATGCCTTCCCTACACCCCTTTTTTTCATTACTGCAGGTTCTATTTACATCTTCACTTAATCCTTGTTACATCACCACAATCACAGCAGCTATTACAATAGGAATCTAACATTTGGTATCAGAGCCCACCAATCCTATGGTAGATAACACCAGGTCCAAGCACCAACAACAGGAGGCTCTTCAACACCAAGTAGACCACCAACAATCCATCATTGAGTTGAAAACCAATGTGCAAGAAATTAAGGACATTGATGAGAACCTTATTCAATTCCCCGCACAACCATAACCACGAGCCTCGCCATGAAGTTAATCAGGAACAAGAGAACCAGGATAACATAAGAGTTAACTTCCGAGGGGTCAGGCTTGAGTTTCCTCATTTTCAAGGAAATGACCCAGTGGCTTGGATCTTTAAAGAAAACACTACTTCAATTTTCATCAGACTCCTCTTGCTCACAGGATGCTTATAGCCTCTTACCACATGGAATGAGAAGCTCTTGTGTGGTACCAAGCACTGTGGAGCGGGGACAATGCAAAGATTGGAAGACATTCACCAAATTCATGCTTCTTCGTTTTGGCCCGACAGAGTACGATGATCCCATGGAGGCATTGACCAAGCTAAAGCAGACCAGCACTGTAGCGAGGTATAAGGCACAGTTTAAGGCCTTGTCTAACTGTCTGAGGGGGTTATCAGATGTACATAAGTTGAGTTGTTTTCTCAATGGCTTGAAGGATGAGATACGGATTCCCGTTAAGATGTTCAGTCCTGTCAATGTAAATGTAGCATATGGGTTAGCAAAAATGAAATAAGAATATCTCTTGAGTACTAAGAAAATCAATAAGCCTATAGGGGAGAACGATACAAGGATGGTAAAACATTTTGTGCACACATCATTTTCTAATGACAATTATAGAAAATGGCAAAAAAAAAAAAAGGGGGAACAACTAAGCAGGTGTCATCCACGTAAATGGATGAGAAGCGAAGGAAGGGACTGTGCTACCATTGTGAGGAGAAATAGAGCCCAGCCTACGTTTGTAAAACCCCTCAAATTTACCTTTTATAAGGTAATGATGAACTGTTGGAAGAGGAAGAAGACTAGCCGTGTGGGGAAGATAAAAAATAAGAAGAGGTGGCAGTTTCTATCGACAAACCTAAGGAACTGAAGATTTCTTTGGCTACCGTTGCTGGAACTCCCACTGTTAGAACCATGCATTTGGTGGGAAATATCATGGGAGAGCAAGTGGTAGTTGCAACTACCAGTGGACTATTCAATTAATTTGAAGGTACAGGTGGCTAATGGCCAAAGCCTAAGCAATGAAGGAATGTGCAGAGCCGTAAAAATGAAGGTACAAGGAACTTTACTACAACCTCCTCTTCATTTACTAGATTTGGCTGGGTGTGATATTGTACTCAGAGTTCAATGGTTACAGACCTTGGGGTCGATAACTTGGGACTTTTTGAAGTTGTTGATGAGTTTTGTGCTAGAAAGGAAAACAGTGGAGTTAAAGGGGTTGAAGTTAAATTCTTCAGTTGTGGAGGATAGCGAAAAATGCTGAAGGCCAGTATGGCCAAGGGCAAAGGAATTTTGTTACAAATTGTTTGTGATGAAAGGAAAGAAAAAGGTTATAAAGTAGTAGATGGGGAAATTTATGATCTGCTGGTGGAATTTACAAAGGTATTTTTTAAACCTAAGGGGTTACCCCCACACCGCAACCACGACCATCAAATAGTCCTTAAGGAAGGCACTAAACCGATCACCAATAGACCCTAAGATACCCCTACTACTAGAAAACAAAAATTGAAAAAATAGTAACTGAGTTATTGAAGTCAGGAGTGATAAGGCCAAACTCTAGCCCATTTTCTTCCCTTGTTTTGCTGGTTCGTAAAGCCGATGGGAGTTGGAGGCTTTGTCTTGAGAATAGGGCACTAAATAAGGAAATGACAGAGGCAAAGTTTCTTATTCCAGTCATAGACGAACTGTTGGATGAGCTATATGGCTTGGTGATCTTTTCTAAACTTGATTTAAGATTGGGTTATCACCAAGTCAAAGTAGTACCTAGTTACATTTCTGAGACGGCTTTTTGCACCCTTGATGGGCATTACAAGTTTTTGGTGAGGCCAAAAGCCACATTCCAAAGGTTGATGAATGATGTATTTAAACCTTATCGAAGGAAATGTATGCTCATGCTTTTCAATGATATACTGTTGTATAGTAGGTCTCGAGAAGAGCAACAAATTCATATAAGGCATGTCTTAACCATGCTGAAACAACACTATTTGTATGCAAAAATATCTAAATGTCGATTTGCAGTTTGGGAAGTGCACTATTTAGGCCATATAATTAATGCTAAAAGTGTGATGGCTAATTCGTCTAAGATTGCCACCATGATGGAGTGGCCGGAGCCTAAGAATGTGAAGGTCTTAAGAGGGTTCCTAGGACTCATGGGGTGTTACTAGAAATTCATCAGGAATTATGGATTGATTACAGCGCCTCTTACATCTTTACTTAAGAAGAATTCCTTCTTGTGGGACCAAGAGGCCAGCAAGACATTCATGGCCTTAAAATATGCAATTTCACATCTCTCTGTTTTGAAATTACCTGATTTTAGCAAGCTTTTTACGATTGAGTGTGATGCTAGTGGAAGGGGAATTGGAGCAGTTTTAATGTAACCATGGTAGCCCATTTGTTTTTTAAGTCAAGCACTTAAAGGTAAGGCCCTTTTCTTATGAGAAGGAGTTGTTAGTGCTCGTCACCATCGTGCAAAAAAGGAGGCCATACCTCCTTGGGCAACCTTTTATTATCAAAAATGACCAGCAAGCTCTCAAGTTCTTACTTGAGCAACGAGTGGTTACCGAGGCCCAACAAAGGTGGATAACAAAAGTGATGGGGTATGATTTTTCTCTATTGAGTTAAAAAAAGGAAAAGGAGAATAAAGTGGTTGATGCCCTTTCTTCAAGGGAAGAGGAGTTACAAGAGGGTATGTGTTCTACTATGATTTCTTTTCCCACCCCGCTTTGGGTTGAGGAACTTAAAAAGAGTTATCAAGACTCTAGGGAGTTGGCTAAATTGCTTAAGTAGTTGCAGCCTAATCATGGCATTTCTAAGGGGTTTTCCTTACAACAAGGTCTAATTATAAAGAATGGCAGATAGTGTTGGCTTCTGATTTTGATTTCAAGAAGAAGATACTGTAATATGTGTGTAATAATCCCCAAGCTGGTCATTCGGGCTACTTGAAGACATACCAAAGGGCCAAATGAGACTTCTACTGGAAGGTTATGAAGAGGGCATGAAGACTTCTACTGGTTAGAGAGTGTGATACGTGTTAAGCTATGAAGTATGAGACCACACACCCAACAGGGTTGCTACAGCCCTTACCTCTTCCAAAACAGCCTTGGACTGACATATCTCTCGATATGTAACTCCTAACCCTGGACTACTATGAAGTAAACATGAAGAAGAAAAGAAGCATATGGAATTTGTTAACTATATACCAATATAGTATCATATAGTGATATACTATTAGTATTACTAGTAACTACTAATAGAAAATATATCATATAGTATTATACTATTAGTATAATCAAGAGAATCGCCTAAGAACTCAGAGAAAATGGCTTTGATATTCAATAGAAAATAACCAAACTCAAGAATAACAAAAATCTGCCCAAAAGCCGGGCTAAAATAAATGTAAATCAAAGATATTAGAATTTTGCTAAAGATAGCAAAATCCCAAAAATCACATACAAAATAAATACGCAATTAAAGAAGTAATCTGCCAAAAATTTGGCCCAAATCGGGTTCAGAATAATTTCCTAAACAAGAAATGAAATATTACTATAAAAGATAAACAATATCTAAAAATGGAGATTTGGAGGGGAAAGAGCAAATTTTTGCCTTGAAAACGATGCACACTGAGCACAGCTCATGACCACAACATGCATGCCGAAAAGAGTTTTCCGAATTGGGATCATATGTGCTATTCCGATACCCATAGTCAAAGTTATGGCCAAAATATAGAAACGTGGGCAAAATAATTCCCAAATTAGGTAAAGATCATTGATTCCTACCATATTTGCACTGATTTGCCATCTCATGATAATATAGTGTGTGGTGTGTTAGGATTGTGAGTAGCAAGACTCTTTTATCATTACCATTTTTGGATTTGAAATCTTCTCCAATTATAACATTCCATTTGATTGGTAATACGTATCTATTATTAAAAGAATAATTTTTTATGTAGATTTTAAACGAATAATATTAGATACAGTCTTAAAGTGTGCAATCTCTACACGCTCAATTAAAAAAAATGAGATATAATATTAAAAATAATAATGTTTTCACATGAGTTTCAAATTTAGCCATTTTTTGTATGCGATGCATGAGACTTGCACGTCCTATGACTGCAAATATCGTTTATTAAAATATTAAAAATCTAAAAAATAATTACTAAAAATTTTTAACAAAAAATTACAAAAACAAAAAATTGAAACTAGAAAAAAATCATAAAAACTAAAAAGAAAATTAGAAAAAAGAAACATTGAAAAAGAATTTCTTAAAATCAAATAGTTAAAAAGTTAAACAAAACAAAAAAACTTTAAAAACAAACAAACCATTCGTGCGGCTTCGGTTGCACACCTGGGATATACACCAATTGGGGCTCGTGTTCTACTAAGCACTTGATATATGAGTAATATTAGATACAATTATAAATTATATAAATGCTATGTATTTTTTTAAAAACGTAGAGTTTATCACTAAAAAATTAATTCTTTTATGTGAGTCTTATATTTACTCATGTTTTTTGAAAAGCGTGCACAATATTTACACAACCCATAACTACAAATATGATTCCTCGGCAGACGTATTGCATGTCTAGTTAGATTTCCATCATATTTCTAACCAACATATGAGGGAAAGGTCCTAATTAGTAATTGAGACAAATTTTAAATCCAAATATTTAAATGGTAAAATTAGAAACTAAATAAATAAAAAGATAAAGGGTAAAAGTTAAACCTATGGGACTGATTAAACACTTAATATATTATACTCTTATCTCATTTTCATCTCATTATGATGAGCTGATATTGTCCACCAACCTTAAATATCTAATGGTAATATAAATATCACATTTTATATAATATGATCAAAATAAAATATGAATGTAGTATATAGCCTTATTATTTAGTAATGAAAACTGACGTGGTAGCTTCCATCAAAGAGTGTGATTTGGCCCTTAACACCACGACTGCCTTGAAGACTTTCCCTTATATGTTACCTTGCTATAAATTTCACTCATTAAGGAGTGTTCTCTAATTAAACTTATGTATAATCACATTCCCATTAAATGTGATAATATAATTGTTATAAATCTTTCAAAGAATTCAATACAACATTTTTAGGACTGAGCATATTGAGATTATACATCATTTTCTACGAGATCATGTGCATAATCGGAAGAGAAATAGGAATGATGCATGCTATGAACATCTGTTAAACATTTTTTATTTTCTCAAAAAATTTACAAAACTTGAGGCTCTTAGCCTCATTTTTTAAGCACTCTTACACTTCATACATCAGCATGCTATCCTTATTTAAACGATTAGGCAATTGAAATGAAGAGACATGAAAGGATTTTAAATCATTATTCTCCTATTTTAAGTCTTCTATTTTTTTGTTAGACTCGTGAACAAAGTCGTTGAAGTACATAAATCTTCTCGTTAAATTTTTCAACCTCATGAGCTTTGGAATGCAATCCCCTAGAAATACGACAATGGACAATGAGTATCGAGTATCAAGACTCACTAGTTCATAAATGACATCATCAACTGACTTATTAGTTAGATCTCTTTCATGCTGCATAATGGCACCTATAATAGATGCTGAGATAAGTTGTGGCTGAGGTGTAGAATACCTCATATATTGATCAAAATGATTGTTGGAAGAAGATTGTAGAACCATTGCAAAAGGAGAAAATTTGCAAAATGTGAGTGCAGAAGGATTACATATATGTGAAAAAGAATGGATGTGAATTAAATGAGCTGAAGACAGCTTTTATAGAGATAAACATGAGAACGAGACAAGATATTATATCTATGCATACCATACTTAGTCAATATTACAAGATATGCTGGACTCATATCAGGAAAAGTTATTTTACTAGGCCAGCGAGACTAAATGCAGCTAGTTTCTATTTTTCTCGTAAACACTCAACCTTTGCTGTTATTCGCCGATGTTGGTCTTGAATTTGAGCTCTCTCTCTCTCTCTCTCTCTCTCTCTCTCTGGTTCCTCTATTCATGGTTGAAGGTTACTAGTATACCAGTCTGCAAATGTTTTCAACTCATTGTTTTCTTACTTTAACCTTTTTTTTCTTTTTATCTTTATCAGCAAGCTTTCGACGCAATCAAAAAATTTGATTGTTAAGCTGATCAATCTCAATCACTCTTGCCAATAATCTTCGAGATATGGTCGTAACAAAGGCTACAGAGTTCTTGATTCTACAATGACCTCATAATCAATTTTGCAAAAAAAAAAAAAGATTTATGCTCCTATCATTTTGTTGATAGCCTCAGTAGAGAAAATGGGTGGTTGAGGTATGAAGGGTTCCTAATTCAAATCTGGAATATTAATGGAAAAAAGTTGCTCGACCATAATATCATTTTGGATAAACAAAAACTAGGTCAAGGAATAGTGTGAGAAATTTTTGAGCATCTGATGGGAAATGATGATTCTTTTAAACCAAAATCTAAGCTTTCAAATCTTTGCAAAATCTCATTTGTCAAAAACGTCAATCAGATTTGAATATCTTTTTGCACTAAGTCAATAGAGTTAGGCCTCATAGTTTTGCAACACTTGTCAAGACCCGAGTAGCTCAAATTATTCAGCTCTCCACAGTTTCTACTAACATACTGTTTTCGTCTATCCACTGATTATTGCTATTCCTTTTTAATGACTCCAAAAGGGGGAGAAGTTTAGAATAGAACATTAACATGTTCTTGCTGGTGCTTTATTTAAATTAACATCTTTTGAATTATTAAGCTTATTATATATACTTTATTTTTAAGAGAAGGTAGTCACATGTTCAATAGTGACCCCCGCCCAAATTTATGAATAAGCCCTCACTTGTGACGGAAGAATACCGTGGTAACAATCAAAGTACTTGGGTTTTACAAAAACTAACGCACATTCTTAGGGGGGCTTAAGTATTACTATAGATCTTAGAGTTCTACTGAGTATTTGTCATCATAAAAAGTGGAAGATTGTTGTATCCAAAGTTTCAAACATCGCATTATTATATATCTACATATGGATTTTGTTAATAACAAACAAGTTTAAGTATAAATGAGTCTCAAACTCAAGTTGTATACATAATGGAGCCAAGCATATCAACGTATCAAGTACGAGCAAGAAAAGGAACAAGTTTACAAATAAAGCTCTTAGAGTAAATTTTGTATATCACTTTCAAAATTAAAAAAGGATTAAGGCTAAAAAAGAATATTTTCTCATAAAATATCAAATTGCATTTTCCTCATGTGCACAATATATTTAAAAGTTAAAAGTTTCAAATTTGAATTTTTGAAACATGATTTATAGTCATCTTCCACATGTGCATGACATGATTAAAAGTTTGAATCTTAAAATTTTGAAATATGATTAATTGTAAAAGTTAATTGTCATCTTGAAAAGTGATCGATACTCTTTTTGACATATGTATAAGGTAGTTGTTTTTGTTTGAAAATTTTGAAAAGTTATTTATACTCTTTTTGACATATGCAAAAAGTAGAAGATTTGATTTAAAAAACTTGAAAAGTGAATAATGTTGTCTTTAACAATTGAAAAAAGGAAAAAATTTTATTTGAAATCTTTGAAAAATGAATGATACTCATTTTTTACATTTGAGTATTTTAAAATTCAAAAGGAAAGTCTCATATGTCTATAAATAGCTCACTTGAGATCTTCAAAATCACAACACTGTAATCAACTACAAGTTTTACAACATTCATTTATCAAAAACTTTCCATCTCTCTTCTCTAAGCATTGCAGCTTAATACTTGTTTATTTTGAGAGATATATAATTTGCGTTGTACTTTTTTTATTTCACTCATTAAGGAGTATTTCTCTGATAACCTACCCACTATCAGCTCTTGTATCAATAAAAGGGTGCGTACAACCCTTGTGCGTGTAGTATAAGTAATAGTTGAATCACCACATGTAAGGTGATTGTAAGTGTAGAATATGTTCTACAAGGATTCTTTGAAGCGGTATTGATCAAAAGTATAATTAGGGCTGTAAGCATATCAATACCGGAGAAACCAACTTGACCAAGCAATTCGGTCCGGACCAGACTAGACCAAAGTTGGGACCGGTTGGTCTCGGTCCCAAAATGTGTGGACCGATTGACATTCAGTCTAGTCTTCGGTTCTACAAATTTTGGATTAGATTGAACCAAATGGACCGAACCCCATATATATATTTAAAAATATTTTTAATAATTTAATATATCATTTTTTTTAATGAGTTAATTTATTTGAAAAAATATGAAAAAAAAATAAAAAAAAATAATTGGACCAAACTGAACAAACCGATAGCTACCGGTCCAGTTACTAGGGATGTTCGGTCCGATCCAATCTGGGAAAAATGATGGACCGAAAATTCACACCCTCCTGGATTGGACTAAACTGATTTACACCCCTATGTGTAATAGGTTTTTATTTTCACCTAAAGGAGGTTTAATAGTGAATTTGAGAATTCTCAAGGGTAGCTTGAGGTGAGAACGTAGGCCATGAGACTGAATCTCGTTAAAATACGGAGTTTACTTCTCTCTTATCCTTACTCTTTATATTTACTACTGCTTCATAATTTATTCACATTTTATATTATATATTTGGTTTATAATTATAAACAGCCCAATTCATCCTCATCTTGTATTAGTCATCTAGGCAATACTAAAGTTTTACGATAGAATGTAACTACCAGGATGATTTAATGTGCATTGTGCTTTGTGATGGTCACTCACAAAGGATGGTTAAGAGTGGGCAAAAACTCTGTTAGCTCTAACTCTGGCTGATGTCTACTCGTTGGAGTCGGAAAAACCAGAATTTGAAGTCAACGTTATTGCAAAAAAAATTGTCGGGGTTAGAATCGGAGTCGATATTCGCTCCAACTTCCGATCTCTGAAATT